>JAOXYA010017160.1:0-13679 GCA_028565675.1 Sorex palustris | reverse complement strand
ATCTAGACCAAGGCACAAAACCTATTCCCACCTGGAGGGGCCCAGCACCAGTAACCTACTGCAGGAATAGGACACATTTCTGCCAAAAGCCTTTGGGTTCCGAGATTCATTTCTGAGTCTCAATCGATGAACAATGGGAGGACAGTGTTTGACAGTGTTTGGACTCTATTAAATTTAAAGTTCAAAAAAAACTTTTTAAGTTCTATATTTTATTTCACTTTCTCCAGGAAGGTTTTGCTCTGTAACTTGATTACATTATACGATTCCTAGCAGACTCTTTGTGGATGTTATTTCTCTTTTGACAGGGCACTATCCAGGAGTGAATCTATTGTGTGGGAGTGTTTGATCCTGCCCTTTTGCCTAAATAATGTAGTGAGTTTTTGTTTAGGTCACTTCTGTCTATGAAATATTTCTTACTTAACTGAGGGAAAGTGCTGGCAGCAAATTTGCCATACAGGGAATTTGGTATATAGGGTATTTATGGATTGCTTTTTTTTCCGTTTTCTTTTTTCTTTTGGTTTTTGGACCACACCTGGCTGTGCTCAGGGTTTATTCCTGGCTCTGTGCTTAGGGATCACTCCTGGTGGGTCTCAGGACCATATGGGGTGCTGGAATTGAACCCTGACAGCTGGGTTCAGCTGCATGCAAGGCCAGCTCCCTGCCTGCTGTACTATTGTTCCAGCCCCTGAGTGTTTGTGGTTTTCTAAGAGCATGAGTGAATATTTTCATTTTTGTTGGAGCCGTGGGCTCAGTTCTTGCTGAAGAATGATTTATTTGTTATTTGCTCTAACATTTGTTAGAGCAGATAATATTATAAATAGTTGAGTGGATTGCTAATTCTCTCAAAGTAGCATAGGGTTCTTCTGAGTCTTAGTAAATTGAAAAACCATGTGACCTTAAAGGATCTTGTGAATAGTCACTAAAATTTCTCTGTTGGATAGTGCCTAACTGGATGAATACCCTGTTTTATGAAGTAGCTATTTATGATGGAAGTTGGGTATTGATTAAGGAAGTATAAAAAGCTAGAAGTACAGCAGTTTAGGGTGCTTGCCTGGGTTCGATCTCTGGCACCCTGTAAGGTCCCTCGTGTCCTGACATGAGTGATCTCTAAGTGCAGATCCAGGAGTAATCCCTGAGCACCGCAGGGTGTTAGCCCTGGAATATAAAGTTGAATTACAGTATTTTTTAATCTGGCTTTTGAGTCACATCCAGCCATGTTAGGGTTAACCTGACTCTCTGCTTCTGCCCTGGCATTGCTTAGGGGATCCTGAGGTGCCTGGGTTGAACCTGGTTCTCTTGCAGTCTGTACATGCGCTCACTACTGAGCTATCTCTCTGGCCTGAAATCACATTTCATATACTGGCCTGCCTGCATTGAGCTGAATCTTGAAATAAATCTTACTGAGCATCCTTTGTAATGGACTCCTTAATATTTTATAAGCCAGATCGTGGTCTGTAGACTTTCAAATCCAACCATTTGTGGGGTTGGAGCAGTAGGTCAGTGATGAGCGTGCTGTCCTGCTGGCGCCCAGGATCCCCTAAGCACAGAGTTGGCAGTAACCTCCATCCAGCACCACTTTTGGGGGTTGGGGGTTGGCCCACGCTCTGCAGTGCTCTGGGGCTCCTCACTCTCTCTTTGGGGGTTGCTCCAGTGGTGCTCATGGGACCATGCAGCGCTGGGGCTCAAGCCCAGGGCCCCCTGCACCAAGCTTGCACCCCGTCCCTTGAGCTGTCTCTCAGACCCTAATCAGGGAATCTTAATGGTGAGGAGAGATGGGTTTGGACATGTGTTGAGATTTTTTTTTGGTTATTTTAGTTTACCGGGGGACCTGCTGGCATTAGGGCTTACTCCTGGCTCTCTGCTTAGGAATCACTCCTAGCGGGCTTGAGGAACCATGTGGAGTGTTAAGGCTGAAACCCAGGTCAGCTACAAGCAAGGCAAGTGCCCTTGCCACTGTACTATCTGTTCAGTGATTCCCATAACTATGTGTGTATGTGTATTTTTTGGGCCTCACCTGGCTGTGCTCAGAGCTTACTCGTGGCTCTGTAACTGGGGCTCTGTCCTGAAGTTGCTTGGGGTCCATATGTGATGCCGGGGATTGAGTGGCATTGCCTGCATGCAGGGCGAGCACCTTACCTGCTGGCCTTTCTCTCCGGTCATCTTTTTTTACTTTTTTGTTTATGAAAATATTAAAAATGTATATCTATATTTATTTCTCAGTTCATGTTTACTAGGTCTCTTACTGCTTTCAAGTGAGGTTTCTTTTCTCTTTTTAAGAGTCCCTGAAAAGCTGTTTGTTCGTCCTATATTACTGGCTGATGGTTCTTTTCCATGGAGTACTCCCCTCAGGCCTGCAGAGCTGCCAGGAGAAACCTGCTGATGATCTTGTGGGTGGTTCCCTTCTCTGTGGCTCTTTGCTTTTCTCTTGAAGCTTTCAGGATTCTCTCTTTCATTTTTGCCTCTTTAATTATAATGTGTCTTGGTGTGCATCTGCTTTATTTTGTTTGGAACTCTTTGAGCTCCCTGAATGTGAGTGTCAATTTCTCCGCTTGGGAAACGCTCAGCCATTATTACTTCAAATAAGTGTTCTGCTTCAAATCAGGCCTGTGTCTTGGTGGTACTACTTAAGTTTCCCATGAATGGGAGCCTAAGGCAAGCCCCTGTGAATTCTGTCTTTTCTTTTTTACTGGAACATGTGGCATTTATATTGTTGATTCTCTCCCTTAAAGCAGCTATGTTATCTTCATAGTTTTGGATGAAAATTTCTTTGCTGTGTTTTTGGGTGACCTGCACCATTTTACCTTTGAGATCCCTGATCAGCTTTTGACTCTTTTCTTCTGCTCTTGGACTTTTCTTACGTTTTCAAGTTCAGTTGTTGTTCAGCTCTGACTTCTGTTTGGACTTCTCTGAAACTTTCTCATACTTTTCTTGTCTTTGTTCTTTTCTGCTGATCTCACTGTATGAACATTAGTAAGACTTGCTCTGACGTCCTTTTCAGGTAGCTATGTGCCTTGCTCCTGGAGTTCTTTCTAGTTTGTTGTCGGGCCTACTCATGGAAATACGTTCCTCCATTTCCTCCATGTCCTCGCTGGATCTTTTGTTCAGGGCTGGGTGTGGGCCAGGGAGCCTCTGTTTGAGGATGCCTGGGTGGTAAACAGGGTTTGCAGTTCCTGGTGCCTGAGCCTAGCTGTGACTGAGGTGGAGTAGGCCTGGACAGTGGGAGTAGCTTTGGGGAGTGATCACCTGACATCAGCTGTAGCACCCAGGTTCAGCATCTTCGGCAGTGCCTTGGGCACAAGTCACCCGAGCCTAGTCTCTGCTGAAATCCTGAGTTCAGGCAGGAGCAGGTAGCAACCACGGGTCCATGGCCATCGTAGCCTGGGAGTCCCTAGACTGCCTTATACAGTTGCCAATGCTGTAGGTATAAGAGGCTGCTGCTGGCAGTGACACCAGCTGTGAGCAGGAGCAGCCTGGCTGACTGGACCTACCTGAACCTGTAGGCTCTGGAGGAGGACCCTGTCCTCTCTGCTTGTTGACGTGCAGCTTGGTGTAGACTGGCAGGAGCAGGCTGTGCTCTGAGTAAGCGCTTAGTGATCTCTCAGGGCAGAACATAGCTCAGGGGTGGAGGATGTAGTCCTGGATGCAGCTCAGAGCTAACATCTGCGCCTGGTATCTGTGAGGCCCCGGATTTCATCTCCAGCACTCAGAAAGAAGGATTTGTCTCTTAGCCCCCAGCTCGCTCAGCTCGCTCTCAGAACGTGTCACTGTGGAGGGTGAGATCTCGTGTGGTGCCCACCAGCAGGACTTCAAGGTTGTCAGGATGGCGCCTGCCAGTGGGCACAGTTTGTCTGTGGAGACAAACACTGAGGATGCCTCCCGCCAGGGCTGTTCTTCCACCGTCTTGGAGACCTGCTGTGATCTGACCCTGCTCAGACCCTGGATTTTCTAGCCCCTCACTCCCAGCGTTGTAAGTACAGTGTCCTAGGATTGGGGTGGAGTCCCCTCGTTCCCCAGGTAAAGGGGAGCAACCCTGTAGGGCTTTTGTCCTGTGTGCAGTTGTGGTCCTGCAGTGGGTTTCCTTCTTGGTGAGGGCACTGCTTCTTTCAGCCTGTCTGTTTGCTCATCTTCAAGGCTGAGACAGCCTTGTTCACTGAGGTTATGATGGGTTCTGTGCAGATGATCTAGGTTTTGGTAAGATTCGCTCTTGACTGCTGGAGGAAGTAAGCCCGCATTCTCCCCACTGGCCCGTCTTGGCCCTTCCATCTGTGTTTTCAGACTGCTACAGAGGAGGTTGTAGGTTATGCGCCTCTTCCCCTTTGTACATTTATGAGTATTTCTGCAGAATGGAGTATTCTCTATTGGAACATTAAAAGTATTTCGTAGAGAACTTGTGCTTATCTAATCATCAGTGTTCCCATTGTTGGCCTTTCCCCTGGAATATGCATCAGAGCTGTCCGTGCTGGGCAGGCTGAGTCCAGCACTGCTCTGTGATGCTGTAGTGAGTGGTTTTGTCCCTGAGAAAAATTGAGTTGTCCAGTTTTGTGTCCTTGAATCTGGAAACCAGACTCTGGTGTTCATCTTTCATGATGTTGGCATCTCTGAAGGCGCCACGCCAGCTCTGTGACTGAATCTCTCAGATGAGGGCTGTGGGTAATCAGCTCCTCTCAAGGTGTTGGGCTTCATGTGGATGACCAGTTTGGGCTCCTCTGGAAGAGAGGGAAAAGCACAGGGGATTTCCAGTTCTCCTTCCTATTCATGCCTTAGTAGAAACATTTCCCGTTTCTTTTTCAATGGAACTAGGATTTGAATCTCTTATGTAAGGATGGAGTTTATTGTTCTGCTCTGCTAGTTTGTTTTGCTTTTGTTTGAAAGCTTGAGAAAGTTGGTACTGAAATGTTTTCTGGACAGTGAGCTGGCCTTGAGTAGGACAGCCTTTAATGACCACCATGGGAGATGTCCTCTGTGCGCAATTCCATTCTAAGATTGCATGGCTGGAAAAATCTCACAGATCATTTGAAGGCATAAGAAAGAGCACTGTTCGACCGAGTTGTTTTCTGCCAGTAAATCCTTCCTCTATAGAAATTGAGATTGGCTTTACTAAAGATTGGCTTTTCTAATCACTTGGTGCCTCTTAGTCGTTGTCCTCATAAATTTTCCTTAGCTAAAAATAGAATAAATGATTATCTCAAGACTGATTCTCATTAGGGTTTAGAGATTTATGGGTTCTATTAGATTTTAATGTGATGTCAGGATATTACCATTTATAGTTATGCCTCCTAAAATTTTAATAATTGCAAGGTATAGTGAAATTAATTTGGGCTATATAAAATATATAAGTGATTAAAACCTTGATTTCAGACAATTTATCTAAAACCTTGATTTTAGACAATTTTTATGTAATTGTCGAAATTATTTAAGAGGGGCTGGGGAGAGGGTACTATGGGGGGTTTGGGTATGTATCTTGCCTGTGCTCAACCCCCGTGTGATCCCTGAGCACTGCCAGGTGGCTGTGGTGGTCTCTGCCACTGCAGACCCAAGAAGCCCTGCATCCTTGGTCTCTACCATTCAGCTCTGCAGTTGGCTGAGAATGGTGACCCCTGAGCTCTCAGGAGCCCTCGTGGCCAAAATGCAAATTTTAAGAGTCATGGTGTTTGGGCTAGGAAGATAGGCAGAAACCCCAGGCTTGATCCTCAGTACCACATTGTTCAGAGCACTGCTGGGAGTCACCCCTGACCACTGAGCCATGAGTTTCCCCTGAACACCAATAGTGTGATGTACCCTTCCCCTCCAAATGTCATGGTGTTTGAATCATTGATTTTCAAGATGTGACTGTATGATTTTGGATAAAACAGTGTTTGTGTTTCATCATCAACAGTGTTCTTCCTTGTGCACTGCTGCTGTGGTGGTCTTAGGGACTGCAGCAAGAGTGGTCCAGTGTAGCTCCCCAGAGTGGAAAAGGACTGGAGAGGACCGAATGGCCAGATGGCAGGGTATTGGTGGAGCAGACAGGACTGGAAGGGACATACTGACCAGGTGGAAGGGTACTGGTCGAGCAGGAAAGGAGAGACGGCAGGAGCAGTGCTCTCTCTGCAGGACAATGGGAAGACTCGGGTGGAAATGCATATGCCAGCCAGTACCTCACTTTAGACCCACACAGATGGAGCCTCTGGAGTAAAGGGCTGCATGAGAGGCTGTGATTGAGAAATAAAGGAAATTTTAGCTTTTATAGATTTCTACCTTTATTTGTTGTGGTTTTTTTTGGGGGGGGGGAGTGACTACACCTGGCAGTGGTTAGGGAGCCACTCAGTGCCAGAGATCAGACCTGGAGCTCCTGCGTGCAGAGCATTGCTCTGGCCCTGAGTCATCTCTTCAGCCCTGATTTCATAATTTTTTTGTTCTTTTGTGGTGTCAGGAATTGAACTCGGCATCACATATGCAAGACAAGTGCTCTGTCTCTGAGATGACTACCAACCTTCAGCAAACCACCTACTTACCTCCCTACTACCTCTCTATCTAGTGAGGGCCACACCCTGCAGTACCCAGCCAGGGCTTACTCCTGGCTCTGTGCTCAGGTATCACTTTTGGAGCTGCCCAGAGGACCAATGTGGTGCAAGGGATTAAACTGATACTGGTTGTGTGCAAGGCCAGCAACTTATCTATTGTACTGTCTCTCTGCCCCAACACTTTTGTTTATTTGCTTATTTTTTTAATTCTTTTTGATTTTGGGCCACACCCAGTGGTACTCAGGGCTTACTTTGGACTCTGCTTAGGGTTCACTCCTGGCAAGCACAGGGCACTCTATGGGGTGCCTTGGACCAACCTGGGTTGGCTGCTTACAAGGCAAGTGCCTGCCCATTTTGTAACGCTTCAGCTTCAACAACTTATAAGCAGCATAGGTTGTATTTTATGTTGATAACTTTGTAGAGATTGATTTTTAAAGTTCTAGAGCAAAGTGATTATATTTTACTTAAAATTTAAGTATAATATGGAATAAATAAAGTACATTAACTTATTAACCCAGAAATAGGCTAGTCAGGAATAGTTTTATAATTTAATATTAGTAGTCTATTTGCAGGCCAATTCATATCTTAAATATTTACCCATTATTTTTGTTACAAGAAGTGTGACCTCTAACATTTTTCTTACTTATTTACAACTTCTGAGAAAAAATGACAATAGTTAAATTCCAAAATATGTTTCCAGGAAAGCCAAAAAAAGTTTTCTGAAAAGTGGGTAGCAAAAAAATCTGAATCTTTGCCAAGAATGAAAAGATGCTGGGTTGTTCTCAAATGATCAAAAAATGCTATGGTCAGAGAGCTGTGTGAAAGTCTGTCTCTGTGTTTATTATATTAAAATATGTTGGTGACTTTTGTTCTATTTTTTTTTGTGGGCCACACCCTGCAAAGTTCAGGGCTGATTTCTGGCTCTGCACTCAGGAATCATTCCTGGGGGGGTGTGGGGACCAAATGGGATGCTGGGGATCGAACCCGGGTAGACCATGTGCAAGGCAAGTGCCTTATCAACTGTACTATCTCTTTGGTCCCTGATGACAGTTTCTAAAATGTGAAAATACATCAGTTTCAAAGCTACTTATTGCCTTATTTTTTGAAATCAAAACAGAGAAGAACTTGGATAAGTCTAAAAAATGTAATGGTGCTCATTTCTTTATGGTGGGCCTCATATTAGGGGATTTATTTTCCTCAGCAAACACATGTAATTTTTCTAATAATAAAGACTCTGAATATTATGTCCATGATTAAAGAAGAAAACGAGGCCTTTAAAAATAGTTAATCAAGATTTAACCTTTATTTTAAGAATCTAGAGTTGGTTTGATCGCTGTAACATTATTAATTTTTTTTTGGTTTGTTTTTTGGGTCACATTCAGCCATTTGCAGTGCTTCCTGGCTCTGTTCAGGGATCACTACTGGCAGTGCTGGTGTGAGTATATGCAGTGCTAGGGATTAAACCAGTGTCATCTGCATGCAAGGCAAGCATCTTAATCTTCTCTGCTCCTGAAAAATCAACTTTTTTTAGGATTTCTATGCCAGAGTAACCCCATAAGAAGAGTATATACCTTCTAAATTTGTATTTCTGGAGGTTTTAGAGTCATGTATAGGATAATGGAAGTAAATATTAAGTAAATATTAGCATATATTTCTATGCATAAATATGATTCATATATTTATTTAACATACTCTTACACATACTTAACTGAAGCACAACCTATATACAATAGGTAATTCCTTTTATTTCTATTATCCTTTATAATTACTATTTCATATGACTGACTCACCTATCAATACATACCCTTTATAAACAAATGAATATCTTTTGGGATATGTAGTCAGATTTAACTTTTTATTATAAAGTAACTTTAGACATGGGAAACTGTTGCAAGAATAGTAGTTTTCCAAATGTTTGCATTTTACTGCATTTGCATTCTCACTCAGTATTAAGACTCATATTTCCTGAACCATTGGAGAATCATTTGGTATATTTACCCTTACGTTTCAGGCGTATTTACTGAAATGCCGGATTTTTTTTTTTATATTGCTCTAGTATAATATTATTATTATCTTCTGTGCGCAATAATAGTCATAGGTAGAAAAAAATCTACATTAATTCACAGAATCACACGCAGGTTTCATCAGTTATTCCCAGTCATCATATATACATTTCTCTTCCTCTCTGACCCAGTCTATTCTCTGGTATCATGTGTTACACTGAGTTCTCTACTCTGTTCTAATCAATAATGATTCTTCATTCTTTATCATTCATGGTCTGAACATGAGAGTGTATCCAGGTTACATCTCTTGAAATATGTGCTCAGATATTTGGACTGAGTCAGTGTGATAGAAGAAATGAGAAGAGGATGAGATAAACAAGACAAAATTATTGGCTGCTTTGCAGAAGCGAAAGACTGCCAGTTGTGAGCCAGAGTATCCGTCCAAATGGTTGCTATGTAGTTGGTGTTCACTGTCCAAACTGATACTGCTGTCACTGTGATGGAAGATGTAGTAACCGAGGTGTTAGGAACTGTGGGTGTGGACATCACTGACCTCATCCACGGTAGAGCCTAGGGATGACTGAGGAATCCCACTTATGCCATTGTTGGTATAGAAAGAGGAACGTGTTGGGAAAGCAGGTCTGACAAAGACTCTCAAGCTGAGTGCTTTCCAGAAGAGTGGAAGTCATTTCCTAGGAGCTGGGAACAAAGGTGGAACCATGGAGTCTTCATGCCTGGTTTATGGCTAGACCTGTGCTAGGGTGGGGGCACAGGATGGAAATACCCGGGGAACTTGTTTGAGGCCTTTGATCTAAATGGTACTTTGGCTATTAAGTCAGAGTTTTGGTTTTTCTAATGGTGCTGGGGTTGGCACCTGAGACTTCATACATTCAAGGCAAGTGTTGTAGAGCTGAGCCATGTCCCTGGGCCCTTCTCAGTTTGGATTTGAGGTTTAGAGCTTGAGCTTGGCCCATGTGGAGACTCTTTAACTATGTTTTGCAAATACATGTTTTTTTTTTTCCATTTTGGGTCACACCCAGTGATGCACAGGAGTTACTCCTGGCTTTACATTCAGGAATCACTCCTGGTGATGCTCAGGGGACCACATGGGATGCTGGGAGTCAAACCCGGATTGGCCGCGTGCAAGGCAAACGTCCTACCCGCTGTGCTATTACTCCAGCCCCCACACACATGCTCTTCCAAGGTAGCACGGTAGCACTGTCCTTCCGTTGTTCATTGGTTTGCTCGAGCGGGCACCAGTAATGTCTCCATTGTGAGACTTCTTGTTACTGTTCTTGGCATATCCAGTATGCCACAGGGAGCTTGCCAGGCTCTGCCCTGCGGGATAGTCTTGGTAGCTTGCCAGGTTCTCCGAGAGGGATGGAGGAATCGAACCAGGATTGGCCACGTGCAAGGCAAATGCCCTCCCCGCTGTGCTATCGTGCCAGCCCATTCTTTCAAGGTAGTTAGGATAATTGCCCTGTTTTGTCCTCCACTTGCATATTTTCTCACTATCTTGGATCTATAGCACTGATGTCTTAAATTAACATCCATATGGAGAATACATTATGGATGGATATGTATGCATTTGGTATAGCACTTCTTCATAGAGCTGGAAACTTTCTGAATTTAAAACTATATTTTTACAAAGTGAGCCTATACCTTTGAGTTTGGAAACATATTTCACTTCTAACCATGGTTATTCAGTGTATACCTCTGTTGTCTGGGAATGCAGCAAATAAGCCTTTAAATCACATGAAAGCAAAGGAACTGCCTTTGATTAGCTCTGGTATCCATGATTTTAAGATAAATTAAAATTTCAAAGTGATATATGGAAAAGAAAAAAATAGAGAGAAATTGGCAACACAGAAAGTGGAACAAATTGCTAGTGTAGAATCATTTAGTAAATATATTTAATCACATTAACCTGAAGGTCATCTCGTTATTATGTGCCATCTGCACCCACTCCCTCTGACCATCGCCACAGACCCCACCTCACCTATCCCCCAAACTGTTCTTAATATCAAAGGATTCTGTTTATTCATTTGCTTTATGCCTTTTTATCCTTTACATGTGTGAAGTCTAATTTCTCTCTCTCTCTCTCTCTCTCTCTCTCTCTCTCTCTCATTTTAGCATAATATCCTCAAGGTCATTCATGTTTTCACACTTGACAAGGTTCCTCCCCTCTCCTCCCCTTCCCCCTTTTCCCCTCCCTTCCCCTCTTCTCCCCTCTCTTCCCCTCCCCTCCTGCATATTCCATTGTGTATGCATATATAGCACATCTTTGTCCAGTCATCTGTCATAGGCTCTTAGATTGTTTCTATATTTTGGCTGTTGTGATTAATGCTGCAGTGTGCATAGGGCTGTCATTTTTCTTCTGTAGTTAACTGGAGGCTTATTTTGAAAAGAGCTGTGTTATGATCAATGGAACCTGTAACAAAGATATTAGATATTAAATATTAATTGAGCATTGTTACGACTTGGCTGTTAAAAATTGGAGGACAGGAATTGTAGCTGCCCGATTACACAGTGTCTGATCCTTGCCTTGACTTGACATTTCTGATCCTTGCCTGTTGGAGAGACCAGTTTCCACCCTTCCTCCTCTTTGGGGGTTTCCAGGTGTGGTGTGAACTTTGACCTCTCGCTATGCACCTGATGTCAGAGGTTGCACCTGTTGTTAGAGGTTGTGTGTATGTGTGTGTGTGTGTGTGTGTGTGTGTGTGTGTGTGTGTGTTTCTGGGGGCGAGGTATTTTTGAGGGACCCTGTCTTTTATGCAGATCAAGAAATTTGGAGTTAGCAAGATTGATTCATATTTTTATCCTCCTGTCATTTTCTGTGTTTCAAAGATGAGGTTTTTGAGACCCCGAAGCAGGCGTTTGGGCTTTGACAGCACAGTATTTTGGTTGACTCCTTCTGAGTGTTTTTGAAAACTTGAACATAGCGTCTGTGATCCAGTCGAGGAGAATTTATAGCACAGCACTTATTTTTCCTGCCATGACTTCTGTGAGAAAACGTTTTCCCACTGCTTAGTGATGCACAGAAGGTTACTCTCATTTTGTTGTCTTTTGTTTGTAAGTAGACAGAGCTCTGCAAAGTAGTCCTCTGTGGCCTTTGGGAAGGGGGTTCACACGTGGCTGTCATTTGAAAATGCTGTCGATCCTTGCGTGGCTTCATTTGAACCGCTTCAGAGCCTTCCTGGAAACTAAGCAAAGCCTGGATCTGTCTGGCTGAGCGGGTGGATGCGGGGCTCCCTGAGAGCAGAGATGTGCTGAGCGTGAAACCTGTTGGATTTCTGGAGGAAACATCTGGAGTGTTTGGCTTTTCTCTAGCAATGATTCAGGTCCTGCAGATGGTGAAAGAGCTCATGACCCCCCCATGGCAGAAAGCGACCACGGTGAAGGAAGGTAGGCGTGTGCTAGCGAAGGCAGTGAAGGGTGCTGCCGGAATGCTCTGAGGGAACAGCCGAGCCCAGGAAGGCGCTCGCAGTTTCAGCCGCGGCCCCAAAGAGCTGCTGGGGAGAAGGAGTTCAGAGAAGTCATGATGCTTTTGTTCTGAAAGGGACCAGACAGGCCTCTTTATTATTGCCTTCGCCCACAGGTCAGAGCCTGTCCTTTTCTGCTTATGGAGACGGCGGGGGTCAATTGCTGCTGCAGCAGTGTTTGTCACGTTGCAGAAAGGCTCTTGGATTCTGTGTTTTGGAGGTAGAAGTATCAATTATATAATCCCCTTTCAATTCTAAAATATGTTCATAGCTATAAGGGAATAAGCAAGCATTCTGTCTATAGCAGGGCAAAAAGGGAGCACAAGCTAGCTTTATGACTCGCTGATGAAATGATAGTTATTAATATGAATTTAGTCAGTGAATGGTAGCTCTTATTGCCCCTTTCAGTGAATAATCATTTTAATCTGTGTATGATTATGTATTAACCAATTCTATTTATACCAGTCCTCTGTTTATAATCTGTGTCAGCTTGGGATATGCCACAGTACATTTTAAAACCTTTTTTTAATTGCATGTCTGTCTTTTACAGATCTTAAAATGAATCAATATGCACACATCTTTGAAGAAAGACTTGTATTATTGCTTTTTTAAACATTTGAGATAGTAAATCTCCAGAATATCAATTAGAAATTGATTATAAGATATATAGGCCATCAACTTAAGTTTTCAACGGTGGTAGTTTCACTAATTAAATCTGTGGTTTAAATGAGAAGATTGGTAAATTTACGTTAGCCTTTTCAAATGTAAGATTATTATAGCATTCTGTCTTTATGTGATTCCTTCAAATAGTATATACATATCTTAGATAATATAAAAATCTTTTACTTTGGATTTTTTTCCCCTTTAATTTGGAATGATCTATGTTTCAAGTAAAGCTGAGATTTCTTAGGTACTGTGCAAGATGATTTTGGGTGATTGAATGAAGTAATATGTGACATGCAATATAGATAGCCATATGCAGAATGTTAGACTTACAAGAAACCTTATTGAATATTTTCTTATCTGTTCTCATTTTAAGGAAGACCATGATTGTAGATAAATAATTGAGAGAAAATGCTTCATAAAGCAGAGACACTTGTCATTTATCTTTTGAAAATGTGATAGTGTTATGTAGAATGCTTTACGGTTATCTACCTTTTATTTTCTGCTTTATTTTTCTTTCCTTTCTTCTGAAAGGGAAGACTGCAATCACATCTGAATAGCAGGAATCTATTAGGCATAAAAAAAAAACCTCACTGATTTTACTATTTCAGAAGAATGTCAGTTTGTTAACTTGGTCCCAGTTTGATCAAAATGTCAAATCCATACAGCTTGACCTTTATAGACAGTCAGAATTTTTTATAGGAATGTTTCTTCTAGCTTAAATATTTCAGACACAAGCATAGCTGCTTGGAATATTCACAGTGAATATTCTTCTTGTTTTTAAAAATGCATAAAGAAATGCATTCGTTCATATATAATTTTATTTGACAAGAAATGCCCTATGGATATAGAAAGCACAGTACTAAAAGATGTTAAATAGTGGGATGCTTATGTTCTTAGAACTTTTTCTTTTCCATGTAATTTTTTTATGACAAAAGTAGTGTGTATGAATTCCTTTTTCCTTAGGTACTAGATTTCCTTCCTTCCTTCCTTCCTTCCTTCCTTCCTTCCTTCCTTCCTTCCTTCCT
>JAOXYA010017153.1:0-13679 GCA_028565675.1 Sorex palustris | reverse complement strand
TTGTATAACTGAAACCCAAGCACAAAAATTTGTAAGTCTACAACTGTACCTCATGGTGTTTCACTAATAAAAATTTTCAAAAATTTTAAGTCTAGCCACCCAAATTTAGCACATAGATTATAATTCCACTAATATTCTTACTGTTAATACTGGTTACAATTCAAAATATTATTTGTATGAGGAAACAAAATTCTGTATTGCACTTAGAAATGCAAAGAAAAAATTGAGAATAAAATGCATTTAGTGGAGGACCACAATAGCTCAGAGGCCCAAATCAACATGAAATTTTTATGAAACTTCTATTACTTCCCAAGAAAAATCCTGCTGTTTAAGTCTCCCACTTGACAATATTTTACTAGAATCTTTTATTCTTTGGTTTCCAAATGCAGTGACTTCACAAACAATGCCCAGAACCCGTGATGTAAGGGAAGTTCTCTTTCCCTTGCCTGTTTCTGAGAATAGCCTTCCTTTATCACTGAATAGAGGAATTCTGCCACACTGCCCTCTTGAATTGTGTGTGTAATAGTGCTTTCTCCCCAGTGTTGTCTGCAGGCCAATCCCCCAGGTTTTATCTAGGCTAGGAAGGCTACTGCTCTCTTTTTTTTAGCATGATTTTACTCCTATTTCCCGAGCTTTTGACATTTTGTCATCCCGTGTTACAAAGTGCATTTTTAATGTTAGGCTGTGTTAGCAGATTTGCTCTAAAGTTTGACTACACAGGAAAATTATCACACCAGGTTTCAAAAGATAGGAAAATTATTCTGATACTTCCTGGATATTAGTAAAAATCATGAATTGTCCTTAATTTTGTCTATATTTTATTTATCATTTTTCCTTTCTCATTGGCACATTCTAATTTGCAATGACCCTTTCCTGCTTCAACATTAAAAATTAAGACACTTTCTTACCTATTTCCTTTCCTTTTTCACTTGTTCTATTACTATTCCTTTCTTTGTCTAGTGTTATTTTTCCTCTTCTAATATCTAAATTTAAACAAAATTAGGAAATTCTTTTGCTCATTAATTTTTATTTAAGACAACCGAATTAATATACCATGCCCCTTAAGACTACACTATTAATATAACAAACCCACAGCCAACATACCAATATTCCTTCATTCCAGTCTATAGAAAATATTCAGCCTTCACTTAACCATGAAGGATTTCTTTACATTTGGACATTGTCTATTCCCTTGTTTTGTAAGAAATCCCACCCTCCACCACTGCAATTGTTTGCATACAGATCAGAGGAACTAAAATTCATCATTTATGGCTTCAAACTCTTACAATTACCACTTGAATTCTTAATGACTAGTAAGTGCACCTTCATCCTCAAGGGTTAGCTTTCAAGTACTCAGACTGTTTACTGCTATCATAGCATCACAGGTGGAGTCAAATTCTCTCATCCTCTAGCTGACTTGAGGGCTGAATAAAGAACACTTTTCGCTGTGTGCTTTGATTTTTTTCCCCTTTATTATCCTGTGTCATGAATTCCATTTGATGATAGCTCAAGTTGTGCTTTTACTTTTTTTAATATTTGTTTTTTTTTGTGGGGGGCACAGCCAGCCATTTTCAGGATTGACTCCTGATTCTGTGCTCAGTGGACCATATGTGATGCAGTAGAATAAACCTGGGCTTGCTAAATTCCTTAACCACTGTGTTATCTTTCTATACCCCTCAGATTATAGTTTTTAATGATATGTCTCTGATTTAAATGACAATGGTTATAGAATACATGAAGATCTCGGGTGAAACAATGAAAATAGTGATATAGAACAAGATACAGTGAATTTATTAAGGAGGATGGTCATTAGTTTTCTAAAGGGTAGTTAGCTTTTTCCTCCTTTTGATGAAGCAGGAGTATGTAGTTATGACTGATTCTACACTAAACCACGGGGTATATTCTCCCTGTGAGACCAGTGTGTCATTTGTGTCCTTGAACATTACTTGTTCTTGAAAAGAGAAAAATACACTCTCCTACTCAATACCTATGATATAATTAAAGAATTAACCAAAGAGGAAAATTGGTACCTTCTTTTCTCCAGGAATCTGAGTCAGGGACTCTGCTCGTCATTCCCTAGGTTATAGTGCAATCGCTCTACCTTGAAATTTTAGCGTAGTCAGTGCAAAGCTAAACTTGGACCTTGCAAATTCAGAGCCTAATTATTGTTTCAATGGAATTTATACGTGAATTTGAAAAACCATAGAAATTCAATTGAAAACTCTCAAGTAGGCACTCTTTTATCTCTCCTTAATCGTTTGTCCACGCCAATTCCCTCTTTGCTTTGGTTAATACTAAATGATACCTAGGTTCATTTTCTAAAAGCCTTTTCCCCCTTTCTCTTCGATTTTGCTTCATTTCTGTTAGCATTTCCATGGCTCTGAGAAACCAAACTTTCACATGATTGTCTAATAAAAATAGACTCTTCTTGATTACTAAGGGTTTCATAGATTTTTAATTACCATACAGCCCATGCCTTAGCACTGCAATGGGACAGTATTAAGGAATCCATGGATAGAATTCTTCTCCTGCCTCATGAAGCTTTACCAATAAAAATTATGATGTGAAAGCAAGACTGATAGTAGAGGGCTTAAGGCACTTGCCTTGCATGCTACTAACCCTAGTTTGATCCCTAGAACTCCCAGGAGTAACCCCTAAGCACAAAGCAAAGAGGAAGTTCTGAGTACCACTGAGCAAAGCCACCATAGAAAATTACAGTGAATTTTGTGAAGATTGATTCTGTGAAATTTTTATGCGGGGCACTCTCCTTTGCACATGATTTTAATCCTAATACAGGAGGAATCCAGGCAACCATATTTTTACTTTCATCTTTATAAAAACCTTTATGCCTTTATAACATAAAATTTGCATTAAGTCCCAAATGCAAGGTCAGAGAGATATTATAGCAGTGAAGATGCTCTCCTAAATGTATAGCCAACATGTGTGATCCCCGAGCACAGAGCCAGGCACAAATTCTGAGCATTTCTGGACATGGCCTGAAAAACAAAAGCCCCAAATATTCATCACATAGACCATTTATTTTTCTGCCTCCTCCTTTGCCAGAAATCACTCCCAGAAATATGTTGATCCTATGTGTCATCCTATGAAGAAAGAGAGGTATGGGCCACAAATGATATTGGGCCCAGGCTTCGCAGTGTCTGGTCTCAACTGCTCTTGTAAAAAATTTAGCCTAGTTAGTGCAAAGCTAAATTTGGACCTTGAAAATTCAGAGCGTAATTATTGTTTTGATGGAATTTATACATCACTGTCACTATCACTGTCATCCTGTTGTTCATCGATTTCCTTGAGCAGGCACCAGTAACGTCTCCTTCGTCCTAGCCCTGAGATTTTAGAAAGTGCCATATTTAAGGCTCTTTCAAGGTTAGGAGAATGAGACCCATCATTGTTACTGTTTTTTGGCATGTTGTATATGCCACGGGGAGTTTGCCAGACTCTGCTGTGCAGGCAGGATACTTTCAGTAGCCTGCTGGGTTCTCCAGAGTAAGAACTAGATAACAAGATGTCCCAAGGCTGCAAATGCGGCCGCATGCTTCTGGGAGCTGGGTTTTATAGTCTGTTTTATAGTCTCTGGGTCTTGGCCGTTGATTGAAATTACACGGTGGGGGGCAGTTGGTGGGTGTGACGCCTACCTACTGGAAGATGGGGGATCTGGATGGAGGAGACCCAGTCCTGATCCCAGCAGGCTTGGAGATCTCAGCCCCCATACCCACATGCTTGGGTTCCTCTGCTGGTTCCTTCATGCATGAGACTTGTCCGAACATGGAGAGTGGTCTCAGCATGGCTGTGGCTGGTTCCGGAGGTCTTTGGCTGCCAGTGGAAAATGCATTGCTATTGGGAAGCTTCTTCAGTGCTTTGATGAGAAATGATTATTTTGCTTTGTCTTTTGGGAGGGCAACACCTGGAGGTGTTCAGGCCTTATTCGTCCTGGCTCTTCCCTTGGCGATTACTCCTGGCAGGTTTTGGGGGACCATATGGTGTGTGAGGGATTGAACTTGGGTTGGCATCATGCAAGACAGGTGCCTTACCAGCTGAACTATCACTCCAACTCTATGATAAGAAATAATTGTAGGGGCCATAGTGATAGTGCCATGGGTAGGGCATTTGCCTAGCACGTGGCCCATTGGAGGCATCCCAAATGGTCCCTCAAGCATCACCAGGAGTAATTACTGAGTGCAGAGTCAGGAGTAATGCCTGAGCATCTCTGGGTGTCACACACACACACACACACGGTCATGGTCATAGTCCTCCCGTTGTTCACCGATTTGCTCGAGTGGGCCCAGTAACGTCTCCTTCATGAGACCTGTTGTTACTGTGTTTGGCATATTGAGTACGTCATGGGTAGCTTGTCAGGCTCTGCTGTGCGGGCGAGATACTCATGGTAGTTTGCCGGGCACTCCGAGAGGGGTGGAGGAATTGAACTCGGGTCGGTAATGTTGGCTGCATGCAAGGCAAATGCCCTACCCGCTGTGCTATTGGTACACACACACACACACACACACACACACACACACACACACACAGAAAAGAGAAAAAAAAGAAATGACTGTAGCTGGGATGCAGTTAGTGCTGAGAAAGGGAAGATAAGTAGAAGAATTAGATTTATTTTTTGGGGGGGGAATCACACCCTGCGATTCACAGGGGTTACTCCTGGCTTTACACTCGGAATTAACCCGGCGGTGCTCAGGGGACCATATGGGATGCTGGGAATCGAACCCGGGTCAGCCGTATGCAAGGCAAATACCCTACCCGCTGTGCTATTGCTCCAGTTCCAAAAGAGTTAAATTTCTAAGAATTTGTAGTTTCAAAAGTATATGAAAAAGACAAAGGAGGACAATTTAATGGGGAGAGTGTTAAAGATAAAGGGGGAGTAATTATTTGGGTAAGATTTCTTTGGGCAAAGTAAATGAAATCTGATTTTTTATTTAAGAGAAACTTTCGAATTCCCTAAAGCATAATAGGTAAAATGTCTCCCTTCATGTGAAGAAGAAAACGAAAGGAAAAAAAAAACCCTATCCAACTGAAACAAATTAATATCCAACAACATATTATATTAATTAAGATTAATTAAGTCTTTCTTTTTAGAAATTTTAAACTCCTCATATGATTAGATCAAGGAAGATATATCTTGGTATTTATAGCAAGAGATTTAATTGGAATACTTAATCAAAGTCACAGATTTTTTTGGTGAAATTTTTTCTTAAAACGTTAGGCTATAATTGGTGAAATTACTTCTCTTTGACTCATAGCTTTAAAAACAATTTCAAGTTGAGAAGCTAGTATAATTTAATCTATAGAATACTGACATATGTTCTCCATATGGTCTATGTCATTTAGAATTGAGTTATTTAAACACAGTAAGAATAGCAGAAACAATAAAACTGTATTCCTTTAGTATTTCCTCCTAAGTGCAAAAGAATTTTGTTGTTGTTGTTTTAATAAATAGCATTTGCTGTGGCTGAGAAATTAATCCACGTATAACCATCACTCAGCTCAGGTATTGTGTTTCAGAGAACTTGGTTTTGTACATGGAACTATTTCTAGACCTTTAGGGGACAGAGAAGAATGTTCGATTTCTTTCCCTAAAATTCCAAAGGCAGCCTTTTTTTCTAAGATTTTTATTTAAAATGTATGGCTTGAAGGGCTGGGGTTGTGGCTTCGTGGTACAACACGTGCCTTGCATATGTGAGGGCTTATGTTCAACATACAGCACTATGGAAAAACAAACACCAACACAAAACTATTGAAATGTAATGATTTTGTTATTTTTCCTTTTTAGTTTTTCTGAATTGTTGACAAATGCATCTCCCTTTTCCTCCCACATTTTTTAGGAAAGTCACACTTGTGGGTCAAGGGAGTTCCTTCAGTGGGCTGAGGAGATAGTTGAATTGGTTTTAGAGTCGGCTCAATGGACCTAGCACCAGCTAACTGAGCTGCCAGGCTAAAAAGTCAGTTTTGCACCCATTGCAGACAATGGGTACTGGGAACTAACTCTCCCTTTAAATTTGCCAGCAAATGCTTGAACAAACAGGGTTATCACTTGCCCCACGTTTTTTCTTTAATATTTTAATTATTGTCATTTTGGATTTGGAGCTACACCCGGTAATGCTCAGGGGCTACTGCCAGATCTGTGCTCAGGGTTGCTCTCAGCAGTGCTCACGGGATCATGTATTGCTGGAATGGAAGCAGGGTTGACAGTGTGCAAGGCAGAGTCTTTCAGCCCTATACTATCTCTGCAATCTGAGATCCTAATTTTTTGGTTCTGTTTTCTGGGGCCACACCTAGCTGGACTCAAGGCTTATTCCTGGCTCTACAATAAATGGGGACACTGTAATAAGAACAAGGGAAGAGAACATTGTGAGGAATGATACTGGTGGAGGGTGTGGTTTTGGAATGTTTATGCATGAAATTGTACCATTAATAGCACTGTAAATCACAGTACCTAAAATTTTTAAAAACTTCAAAAAAAGAAAAAAATTGTTCCAGATATTGTGAACAATGATAGGAACGATGAGGTAGCTGTCTGATTCTGACAGAATTTACATAGATATATATAATATATTGTGATAAGTGTGCATGGGTCAAAAGTACAGTGAATGGGGTCAGAGAGATAGCTTACTGAGTTGAGCACAAGATTTGCATACTAAGACCCCCAGGTTACATCCCTGGCAATACATGGTCCCTGGAGAACTGCTGGGAGTGAACCTCAAGTACTGAACTGGAAGTAAGGCTCAAACGTCATTAAGTGTTGCCCCGAAATTAAAAACAAAAGTACAATGAATTGAAAGGTATTTGGGAGAGGGAAAATAGAGAATAGGAAGAACTTTCTGCAAAAACTCTATTGAGTCTCTTCCAGATGGGAGCATAACACGACATACACCAGCCATGCCACTGGACTCTGCTCCAAGATGTTTCATTCGGGGTACCCTGGAGAGGGGTGGATGAGACAAAGTAAATATTTGATCAATAAATAAATGCATAGGCTGGGGATGTGACTTGGCAGAGTACATGCCTTGCACATGTGGGTCCTATGTTGAAAGTCTAGAACTGCAAATAAATAAAAGTATAACTAAAGCAAATATAATATATCAGACTCTTTTCTTTGGGGTGGTTGGGGGAGTCACAGCCAGCAATGCTCAGAGGTTGCTCCTGGCTCTGTATTCTGGAAATACTGGTGGTACTCAGGGGTCCATATGAGATGCTGGGGATCAAACTGATTCAACAAGCACCCTACCTGCTGTACCATCCCTCTGGACTCATATTTTTTTAAAATAAAAGTAATTATTAAAGTGTAATTTAGAACAGGAGAATTACTTTGAGGCATATAAAGTGTGTGTGTGTGTGTGTGTGTGTGTGTGTGTGTGTGTGTGTGTGTACTGTTTAGGCTACATCTATCTGTGCCTGGGGTTATTTGAGGTCAGGTGCCTGGAGTTACTTAAGGGTTGTATTTTGAAAACTCCACTTAGTTTTTTCTTACATATATATTTTTTGTTTGGGGGCCACACCCAGTGGTGGTCAGGGCTTACTCCTGGTTGTACTTGGGGGGATCATATACAGTGCTGGTGATTGAACCAGGTCGGCTGCTGCCTTAAGCCCTGCAGTATCTCTCTGGTTCTCTTCCTACATTTGGAGGGAGGTATGAGTTTGAAGAGAAAACTGTTGGATAATGGAATGAGGCTAATTTAATATTTTTCTTCTTTCCTTAGTTGTTTTTACAAAGCTAGTGATACAATGGCAGTGGAAGGATAGAGCTCTGAGTGAGTTTAGCTGGACAGTTTAAATCTTATCTATGAAAAGGTATCCAACCAGAATAGATAATGGGATGGGAGATAGCACAGATGAGATGGAGGCCTCCAGTGGGTCTCTTGTTTGGCACGCTCCTGGCACTCTGTCTCTTTGTACTCTCCTTGCCTGCACCCAGATGAACGACAGGATCAGTAGGCCTCATGCCCGCAGACAGACAGAGGCAGACCTCAGAGGCCCAGACAGGGGTGGAATATGGCAGGGCTCACCCACTGGATCAGAGTGAGTGACATCCCGAATAAAGGAGAGGCCTGGGCATTTGGGGAGGGACCTAGACCCATTTATTTCAATTGTACAATAAACTCTAACTTTCAATCTTCTGTGTTTTATATGCAAATCTTGCATACAATTCTCAAGAACCCACCAGTGCAGGAAAATCCAGTTTTGCACTAACTAATCTCAACAGGCTTCAGAAGCCCAGACAGGGTTCAGGTGCCCAGGAGAGCTCAGATTCAGACAGGGCTCAGATACCCAGGGAGCGACATGTCCTGGACATAGGAGTCTCACCACGTGCATGTGGACATAGCCAGAGACTAGAAAAGCTGGGAGAGGATGACAAGAACTGCTGGGGTCCAGATGAGAGAGGCCCAGCGATAGGTGAAAGCACAGAGATCTTGCCCCTGAGCACGGCCAGAGACTGAGAACTTCCAGGATCAGATCTCAGAGGAACACTGTAGCACAGTATCAGACAAGGAAAGCATATTTTGGACTGAGAACGATACAGGGACAGTACCTGGCTGTCATACATGGCAAGTGAGTAGACCGCATGGGTTGGGACTGGGACATCTTACACAGGACAGGGCAGTGCCAGGGACAGGGCAAGTGACATCATTCATGGTTAAAGGAGAGGACAAATTCATCTACTTAAATTCTGTAATAAACTCTAAGTTTTATTTTTCTGAGTTTTATATATAAATCATTCATACAATTCTCAGAACCCATCAGCACAGGAAAATTCACCTTTGCACTGGCAGTATGTGATGTAGTCCGAACATAGGACAATAGTTTCTCTTTTAATTAAAATTTCTAAACTAGGGCTGAGCATGTGCTCCACATCCAAAGGTTCAGGCTTGGTTCTCCTGTACCACATGGCCCCTGGGCACCTGTAAGAGCAACCACAAGTACGGGCAAGAAGTAGCAAGGAGTAGCCCCCCAGTATCAGTGAATGTAACCCTCCCAAAACTGAAAAAAAATTCAAAAGCTTATTTATTTGTTTATTTATTTATTTATTTTGCTCTTTGGGTCACACCCAGCAATGCACAGGGGTTACTCCTGGCTCATGCACTCAATTACCCCTGGCGGTGCCCGGGGGACCATATGGTATGCTGGGAATCGATTCTGGGTCGGCCGCGTGCAAGGCAAATGCCCTACCCGCTGTGCTATCACTCCAGCCCATCAAAAGCTTATTTAAAGATTGATACTTTTTTTTTTTGTTTTTGGGCCACATCTAGCAATTCTCAGTCATAATTCTTGGCTCTGTGCTCAGGAACGACTTCTGGTGGTACTTGAGGGGCCATGTGAGATACTGGGGAACTGAACCCAGGTTAGCACCATGCAAGGCAAGAGACCTACCTGCTGTACTATCCCTCTAGACCCTAGAGGATGGATTTTTGATTTACTTAAATAATTAAAGCTGCATATGGTTTTTTTTTCCTCTACTGTGTTTCAGACCCTTAGTTCAATATTTTAGGAGTAAGTATAGCTACTCATTTCTTTTTGCTTCTTCCAGAGGTGTCTCGGTGATCTAGAGATATCATCTTCGTCTTGTTTTTGTTTGTTTTGGGGACTATCCGGGTGTGTTGGCTAAGGGGCTGTTCTCATTGCTGCTCTGGAGAGCATATGGTGACAGGGATCGACTCAGGGCTCCCCCAAATCAACCTTGTGCTCCAGTCCCTAGAGGGATCTCCCTGGCTCACTTTTTTTTTTTCAGGGCTGGAAACTGAAGCCAGGTCCTCATACATATAGTGCTCTGAGTTGCATCATTTTCATTGGATGGAGCCATATCTGGCAGTTTCTGAGGCTAATTTCTGCTCTGTTGCTTAGGGGGGCATGTGGTGGCAGGAACTGAACCCAGAGCTCCTGCATGCAAAGCATGTGCTCATCATTTTGAGCCATAATCTCTTTAGACACCCTCATCTATTTGCTTTTTCCTCATTAGTGTTTGGGTCACAGCACCATTACTCAGGGTTCATTCCTGGTTTTGTTCAGGGCTGATTCAAGGTCAGGGCACGGGGGTACCCTATATGGTACCAGGTCTTGAAACTCAGTCAAAAATGTACCAACTAGGCACTTTACCTGCTATGCTATTGTTCCAACTCTCCCTCATCTATTTATTATTATTTTTAAGTACAAACGGTAGTTGGGGCCAGAGTGATTGCCTTGTGTGTGACTGCCTGGGTTGAATCCCCAGCATCCCATATGATCCCCCAGCATAGCCAGGAATAATTTCTGAGTGCAGAGCCAGGAGTAACCCCTGAGAATTGCTGGGTGTGACCCACAAAGCCAACTCCCCCCCCCCCCTTAGTACTTCATTTGGTGCTAAATTTTAGGTATCATTTAAAGTCTGTCTGTGGGGGCTCAGCAAACCTTTAGACAATGATGGAAGAAAGCAGCTTCTCTTGTGGGGGGTGGGTGAAGGGGAAAATTAATGTGTGGAACCCTATCCTGAACAGTATTGTACGCCTCTGTGACTACAAAAATAAATAAATCTGCCAGAGTCAATATACCTTACCATTTTCTCTACTCCAGACATCTCTTTTATGGGAGGGTGAGGGAAAGTTTGGGACCACAGCAGCCGGTGCTCAGGATTCCTGATTCTGTATTTCAGTCGATCCTGACTGGGCTTGAGGGAACCACAGACAGTTCTAGGGATAAAATTGGATCAGTCACGTGTCATAAGCAGGTCCCTATACCTTGTCTCTGCGCCCCCTACACCCAGGACATCTCTTGATATTATTAAAACTCTAAGCTTTCTGAAAAATCAAATGGAAAAAAATACATTTATTTGCAATTGGGGTGTGGGGGTGGGGGAAGCTGCACACTGGACTCAGGAGCCACTGCTTAGCCACGGGTCCCACCCCAAGCTCCTGCATACAAAGCATTCACTCTGGTCCTTTGAGCCGGCCCCCAGGCCCCTGCGTGGCTAATTCTTTGGCAAACTCTGGGCGAAAAGGGCTGTGATCTAGAAAACCCAGCTGCAATTAATGTCAAACTAATCCCTTTGAAACCTGAATGCTGTGTCCTCGCAGCAGAAGGCACCCGTGGAGGATGAAGCCCTTTGTAGTCGGACTCGTCCTCTTGACTCTGCGGCTCCTTAAATCTCCCGCACCAGCCCCGCAGTCATCCTGGAAGCAGAGATGCTCAATGTTCACGTGCTAATTTTCTCTCACACCCATGGCTTTATGTTCTCAAACCCCATTAATGCCAACCACATTTTTAAATAAACCTGGAGTCCATTAGTTTGTGTAAGCTTTGTCCAGAGGGTGGAAAAGTAATGAATGGAACTCTGAAGATATTTATCACTGGGGGGGGGGGGGAGGGGGATACGCCTGTGATTTTTGGGAGAAAAACCAGTGACCAGAAAAGAAATCATCTTAAGCAGCAGGCAGGTGGGGGCAGATGGGTATGTCGCTTCTGGATAATGTAGGATAGAATTCATTTATTCTAAAATAACGGGGATTCCCACAACCATTCACTTGAACTTCTACATTTTTGTTTCTCACTTTGAGTTTGATATGGTTATTGTTTGTTTTTGTCTCTTCTCTTAAAATTTTCCTTTCTCAACGGATTTAGAGTGAAAAGTTGAGAGAACTGTTCTAATTTCTGCATAGTTCTTCAAATAATAAAGTCTGAGGATAGCTCAAGATCATTGAGTACATTTGGCTTTTGTATTATTTGTAAACTTTACTTATGCTCTATTTCCAGGTAGCAGAAATAATGGTTTATTGGTTTTACTCTAAGGAAAAGTTATTTCAATTTTTGAGTCATTAGACATTGGCTATTTTATTCAGGTGGGTGAATGCAGAGTTAACATTTGGAACACATATGTTTGAGTGCTTCTTTTTTTTTTCACCTTCCAGTCATAAGTGTATGAAGTAACAGAGTAGGTTTTTAGGAATAGTGATCCAGAATTTCAGACATTTCCCTCCGACCCCCAATTAGACCCAAAGTAGTGAAATAAAATACTTTAGTCCTTAATCAGTTAAAAAAAAAAACTGATAGTTGGGAATGTGACAAATAGTAGATTGTTTTCCTGGCCTATTGTAAAGCAAAAGAAAATGTTTACATATTGGAACTCAATATCTTCAAGTTTCTCTCCTATCTTTCCTTTTCCTTATCTGAGCAATCTCTCTTATCTTTAACTCATTCTTTGAGTGGACCTAAGACGACCCATTAACTTTAGCATGGACTCTGTTTAAGGAGTATACAGTTTGAAATGCAATTCTGGGGGTTAGGTAGCTGGCGGGTTGGTAATGGGGGGTGGGGATAAAAAATGAAAAACCCAGGACTTTGTACAAGATGCCTGAATTCTACTGCTGAGTTATATTCCCTGGCTTCTGAAAGACTATTTGAACTCATTCTATTTCTCAAATGTTTAATTCCTTTTTACTGCCTTTAAAAAGCTTCACAAGATATATATTTGAATAAAAATGGCTAATTCTTTTAAACCAGCACCATGAGAGGCCCTGGAGAAATAGCAGTTGTTCTTTCTTATGCATGTCTGTCTGAAGGCTAAACTTTTAAATCAGACTAAACTTTTCAATTAAATGCAGTTTGAGTTCAGAGGGTTCATTTCCTCTGTCTGTTTGGGTCACAGCCTGTGGTGATCAGGGCCTCCTGGCTCTTGCTTCGGGTGATTTTCTATGGTGCCGGAGGACTATGTGGTACCCAGGATCAGACTCAGGTTTTCTGCATGCAAAGCCATCTTTCAGTCTATTAAGCTAGCTCTCTTCCCTCTCAAATTTCTAGCATTTTTTCATCAGGGAAAATAAAACAAAGACTCATCATCTATATATTAAATACATGTCAGAAGCAAATATTTATTTAAACCTATGTCAACTATATGTATATATCAAAATTAGGGTACATTTATAGGCAGGGTACATTTCAAAATGGCTTAGTGTCGTAATCAGTCTTTCAAACTTCATATAATTCTTTAAACAGTTTCATCAAGTTCCAGGATGGGCAGCTACAAGAAATAAATTTCTTGAAAGAAAATCAATGCTTTTATACTGTGTGACACAGAAAAACTTCTCATCCAATTTCCTTGCATATAGCCAATTAGAGTTTGATCCTTGCATCCCATATGGTCTCTCGAGCCCTGGAATCATAGAAGTGATTCCAGAGTGCAGAACCAGGAGTAAGCCTTGACTCTGGTCAGGTATGATTCTAAAGCATTAAGAAAATTTTGTGCTTGATGGGGATGAAATCTAAAAATATATTGCAGGAAGATATGAATGGCATAATTCATTTTTTAGGGTTATATTTGTTTATAGTAAAGGTATTGAATGGTATGATTACCATTAACTCTGGATTTTTAATTTTTGGTTGTGCGGGTCACAATTTGTGGTACTCAGTGACTACTGGCTCAGTTGTCTGGAATTGTTCTCAGTAATTTTGGGTAAATCTTCTGATGTTAGGGATTTAACCTAGGCCTTTCCCTGTCTCCTTTCCTCTCCACCTCCCTGCCTCTCCCCTCCCCTCTTGTCTTCTCTCTCCTCCTCTGTGCTCTCATCCCTCCCCTTTCCTTTCTTCCCCTCCTCTCCCCTTCCTCTATTTTGGGCCTTCATTCCTTCCTTCCTTCCTTCCTTCCTTCCTTCCTTCCTTCCTTCCTTCCTTCCTTCCTTCCTTCTTTCCTT
>JAOXYA010017144.1:0-13679 GCA_028565675.1 Sorex palustris | reverse complement strand
TTCCTGGCTCTGCACTCAGGAATTACTCCTGGCGGTGCTTGGGGGACCATATGGGATGCCGGGGATTGAACCCAGGTTGGCTGCGTGCAAGGTAAATGCCCTACTCGCTATGCTATCACTCCGGCCCCAGTGACGCCTTTTTTTAAATATTAAAATATGAAGGAGCCAGAGTACAGCAGGTAGGGCGTTGCCTTACACATGGCTAACCTGGGTTCAATTCCCACCACCTCATATGCCTATGTGGTCTACTAAGCCCCGCTAGGAGTGATCCCTGGATGCAGAGCCAGGAATAAGCCCTGAGGACTGCCACCAGGTATGACACCCCTCCAAAAGAAAAAGAAGATTGAGAAAGGTAGTACAGTATTGCCTTGTATGTGGATGGCTCCAGTTCAAGCCCCTACATCATTTAAGATCCCTTGAGCACCACCAGAAGTGATCCCTGAGCTTAGCAAGGAGAAGCGTCTCAGCCCTGTTACATCTGGTACCACCCCACAAATTTAGGTGGCCACAGAGTGATTCAGAGGACCAGGCACTTGTATGTAGCCAACCCAGTTCTATTCCTGTCACCATATATGGTCCCCTTGAAATGCAGAATGAGGCTCTGGGTTTGATACCTGGTACAGTGCAGGGTTAAAGGTCGATGGACAGTGTCCCATCTATTTATAGGCCTGACGCCACTCAAGGAACAAAAGATTTCTTGTGTAATATGTGTTCCAGTGTTGGAAATCTTGAGAGCATTGTAGTATTCTTCCCACTAAATTCTCTAGTATTGTTTTTTGTTTGGTATTTCGGTCAGGCCTGATGGTGCCCAGGACTTACTCCTGACTGTGAGTTTCAAAAAAAAAAAAATTGGTGTCCAGAGGTGAGGTAGGATTGGGGGGGGGGGGCAACTGGGATCATTGGTGGTGGAGAATGAGCACTGGTAGAGGGTTGGGTACTCGATCATTGTATAACTGAAATGCAAGCACAAAAATTTCTAAGTCTACAACTGTACCTCATGGTGTTTCACTAATAAAAATTAAAAAGAGAAAAAAATCAGTGGCCAAGAGCCGTTCCCTCAATAGAGGGACAAAAGACCAGGGGAACAGAGAACCCCAGGCAGGTCAGTAGGCAGTTTATTTCTCTCTTCTCCCTAGCGTGTAGTCCAATCTCTCCCCTTCCAGCACAATCGTAGTTGTAGTTTTGGTCATAGTCCCAGTCATCATAGTTTCCTCATCCTAGTCTCCTTGTAGACCTCAAAGACCTCCTCTCCCAGTCCTCGTCTTCATCATAGTCCTGACTACCCATTACGGCATAGTTATATAGAAATCATGGAGATGGGATACACATAGGTGGGATTGAACATTATCATAACAACAGAGTTGTAAAGTCTAGGAGATTAACTCAAGGACAAAAATCTCATCTAAGGGTTCAGCACTCCAGATTACTAGGAGATCTGCTCAAGGGCGGGATTCTATCTAGGGTATATTACTTTCTCCTTTCCTCAGCTAATCCATTTATCCAATAATCCATTTAACCAATCAAAGTGAATTTACTTCTTACAATATTTCTAGTCATTTTGTATGAACACAATAAGAGATAGATATATTAAGCTTAAAGTTTGGCTCTTCCTGGGGACATCTCACGATAAATCCCAGACCACAGTTCCCAGCCAGGTTAGTCTTTCCTAACCCCAGCAAGATCCTATTCAGTTACTTCTTCTTGGGTCATGCCAGAGTTTGTTCCATGACCATGCTCTTAACTTATTATACTTATAGCTCTTAGCTTGTCCCCTTTCGATGCCACGGTAGGTTACAGCTTGCCCTGGGTCCATCTAGTCCCTTTGTCGGGACCCTCCTTTTGGGGGTGTTAGGGAGTAAGGGCAAGTGAGGCTTAAGTCAGGTAAATATGATAGATGTCCAGGAGTAAAAATTATTTGGAGTCAATTAACTCCCATGTTACAAGGCATAGTATCAACTGTCTTCCAGTGTCTATACAAAAAGGACATAGCTAAAACATGCAGGTGACATAAAAGAAAGAAAAAAGCAATATAGGATTATTGGTGCCTGATGGAATTGGTGTGACTCTGGGGCACTATTGTGGGAGTAACTCAATAAACCTAAGCTCCCTAAGGGAGGAGCAAAGACAACCCAATGCTATCCAACACTGACCATGCTCAGAGGGCCAGGGGTGTGGCATCCCCTAGGTCAGCCACATGAGAGGCAAGTGCACCTCAATCCCTGCGCTCTCTCTCAGGTCCCTTTTTTTAGTGTGAGCTTTTAGAAAAAGAACTAGAAGACCTCAGCACTTTATGATCCTTAATTTAATTCACCAAATTCCTTTTCTAAACTTGTTTGCCAGTGATAACTGAGCAGAATATCATTGGTTACTTACTGCTCAGCTTCTTGTTACTTCGGGTTTACTCCTCTTTAGAAATAATCACTCCCAACAACCTAGCCAGAGTATGAGATGAAGAATCATCTTGTGGGTTCACTATGCATTCTTTCAGGGGTGCAATGGGCACTGGCCTGCTTGGGGCTCCTTGGTGAAGAAGTTCTGTGTTTACCAGAGAATATGTTTTACTCACAGCGTCCTCAGGACTAGAGAGAATCCTCAGTGGGCTGAGTGTTTGTATGCAGGATGTCCAGATTCCATTTCTGGCACCAGTAAAACTGAGCCCTGAGCACTGCTAAGATTGGCCCCAAAACAAACACATAATATCTGTGAAAATTCTGTTCATAGCTCACTTGAAGGATAGTATTGAAAGGTGGTAAATTCTGTCATATTTCGTCGCAGGAAATCAAGCTTCTAAAATTTTAGTGTTAGTTTTGTAGGCACCACCAGATTCTTACCAACGATTCGATTTGTTCTTTGCTTGCTTTGTTTTTGTTCCAGGAATATTTTCTTTCACCATCAGTAGATATACAAGAACAGGTTTATCATGTTCAAAAACTCCACCACATTCTAGAAATATTGGTCAGTTGCAAGCTTTTCATTCATCTTCAACATGAGCAGCTTTTTTCTTTAACACAGTAAGTACTACTTTATTCTTTAATTACATGAAATTATCTCCTGTTCTAAATCGTTACAGCTAAGGTATTAAGATGTACCAGTTTTAGCACTTCCTAGCTTCCTGGAAGTTTTCTTTCACTGAATCTTGGGTTCTCGTCTATAAAGAGAATATATTGGGGCTGCATAGTACAGCAGGCACTTTCTCTGCACAGGGCTGACACTATTCCAGTCCCTGACACCCTATTATTGTCCCCCAAGCCTGCCAGGACTGTGGCCCAAAAACTAAACAGAACAATTTGAGCCAAGTTAACCATCTTGATTATATCAGTGTAGATCAAATACTGTTACTCTGTCAACAATTGATGCTGTGATTGATGAATTTTCCTTTGCTGTCTTTGCATCAGTGCCTGGGACCCCACACTTGGTGGCAGGAGTGTTGGGAATGGCCCTTATGCCTCGGGACAGTGCCAGGGACAGAAACCAAAGCCTCATGCTTGGAAAACACAGGTGCCCTGCCATTGAGCCCCACCAAAGTTTCTATATTTGGGGGGGCAGCTGGAGTAATAATAAAGTGGGTAAGCTGCTTGCCTTTCATCGAGCACCCCAGGTTTGATTCTTGGCATGCCGTAGGGTTCCCAAGCACCGCCAGGAGTGACCCCTGAGCGCTGATGAGTATGATCCCCAGAATAAGAGTTGCGGGCTCCTTCTGCCATGGCTGTAGTTGGTCAGAGAGGTGCATGTACTCCAGATTGCCAGTGTCCAGTTCCCAATGTGGATCTGGGTTTTGGCCTTGAACCCTTTATCTCGAGGGAAAGAACTCTGCCAGTCTTTTTCTAAACCAGACGTGCCTCAGCTGTAAGGGGGAAAGCATGAAAGTCTTCCTGTTTGCAGAATCAAAAAGAACTTTTCTCCCTTAAGAAAGGGAGAGATGGGAGTGATGGCTGAGTGGGCTGAGCACCTGCTTTCAGGAGCCCCCCAGTACTGCCGGGGAGCCAAAAACAAGACTGGAAAATTATGTGTGTTGTATTACTCAGAAATCACGGAAATGTGTTTCATCTTCCTGGCCTCTTGTTTTTACACATTTAATGTTTACTCAGGCTCACCCAAAAAAAAATTTTTGTTTGATGAATGTGCCTGTTAATTTTGAGGCAAATCATTTTGAGATCACTTGTGAAAGAAAACATGCATCTCTGGGTCCGGTAGGGGTCCGTGAGTTACTGCTTTCTTGTCTGGCCTGGAGTTTACTCTTACTGATGCGTTGGCCATTACTCAGTACAATGTTGCCCTTGTGAGCTTTAGACCACCAGAAAAGTTTGATCACCGAGTGGCTTGCTTTTCTAAAAGAAGTCTTTTTTCTTTTTTTAAGATCCTGTGTAAAATATTACAAACAAAACCCTCTTGACGAGCAGCACATCTTTCAGCTACCCGTCAGACCAACCGCCGTAAAAGATTTGTACCAGAGGTAAATGGTCTGGTGGCCCGTGTTTCACCTGGGCCTCGTGCGGCCATTTCAATGTTTATTCCAGGGGACTCTTTGGTGGGCTTCTCCTGCCTCTTCCCAGACCTTTCTCTGCACACCCTCTCAGCATTTGTCGTTCTCTCCCTTTGTAATCTCATCTAGACAGAACAGAAGGAATAGCAGGTTGGTAAAAGAGACAGAGAGGGAGTGATCTGGATAAGAGGGCAGAGTGAGAGGTGTACCTGTGTGGGCAGCAGAGACCATGATGACTCTGCCCTCCACAGACATTGAGGAGCCACAGTGGGCGAAATCTCTCCTATTTAAATCTCTCCTTCCGGAGAAGGCAGCTGAAATAGAGAAGGGATCGCTAAGAAAAAGGTGGCTGGAGGAATCGGTCGGGATGGGAGAGGTGTGCAGAAAGTAGATGAAGGACAAAACATGATAACCTCTCAGGGTCTGTATTGCAAACCATAATGCCCAAAAGTAGAGAGAGATTATGGGGAATCATGTCTGCCATGGAGGCAGGGGGAGGGTGGGAAAGGGGGGTATACCGGGGATATTGGTGGTGGGGAATGTGCACTGGTGGAGGGATAGGTGTTTGATCATTGTGAGATTATAACCCAAACATGAAAGCTTATAACTAACTCACGGTGATTCAATATAATTTAAAAAATAAAGAAAAAAGAACAATAAGTAAACTTTATAAATAATAAAGTTGATAAATAAATTTAAAAAACCATGTGGTTTTGACTTGTATTTCTCTAATAGCTACTGACATTAACCTTTTTCAATGTAAAAAGTTTCTTAGCTAGCTATATATCCTTTTGATAGAAATGTTCCTTTAAGTCTTTAAGTACTTTGTCATTTGTCAAATTCTTTTTTTTTTTTCTTTTTGGGTCATACCTGGGGATGCACAGGGGTTACTCCTTGCTCTGCACTCAGGAGTTAACTCCTGGCGGTGCCCAGGGGACCATATGGGGTACTGGGAATCCAGCCCGGGTCGACCACGTGCAAGGCAAACACCCTACCCTCTGTGCTATCTCTCCAGCCCCTGTCATTTGTCAAATTCTAATTCAGTTTTTTAAAAAAAATTTTCTTGAATTTTCTATATTCCATATACTTAATCTTAAACAGATAGATGACTTGCAAATACTTTGTCTTGTTCTGTGGGTTGGTTTTGCTTTCTTGGATGGTGTCATTTGAAAATGCAACATTCTTGATTTTAATTAAATTTAACTGATTTTTTTTCTTTTAGTGTTCATACTTTGGTTGCAACATATAAGAAAAGACTGTATAACTACCAAAGGAAAAATGATTTGCACCTTTGTATTTTATTATTCACAATTAGTTTTTAATATATATATATAGTTAAATTTTGTATATGGCAGGAGGATTTTTGTTCATATGCTTTTTTTCTTCTGAGGATATCTAGTCATTTGAGCATCATTCTTCCACTAATGCTACTTTGTAACATTTTATTAAAAAAATTAATCTATGGGGGGGAAAAATCTCTCCTTCCTTCCTCCCTCTCTTCATTTCTCTCCTCGCCTGTCAGCACCCTCAGAGTTGCTTAGCAGATGTCACTAGTGACCTTCAAGGGTGGGGAGATGGCTTCAGGGACTAATACTTAGGCTCTGTGTCTCCCGACAGCAGGTATGAACCCTGAGCAACTCACTGGGAAGTGTTCCAGCCCTCACACCCCCACCCAAAGTGGGTTTGGTGGGGCCGAGGGGTGGGGGGTAGTTCTCATGTAAGAACTAGTCCACCAATTCTCCCTCCTTTAATAAAGAGATTGTTAAGACTTTCACCATTCAACATTTGAACTTTGGCCATCCATTATTCTGTCATGTAGAGATCTCTCTTTGAATTCAACCTCTCTCTGCTCTCCCAAGACCGAGAATGCTCCTCCTCCACCTTCTCTTCCTCTTCTTCCTCTTCCTCTTCTTCCTCTTCTTCTCCCTCTCCCTTCTCGTCCCTCTTTCTCCTCCTCCTCCCACTTGGCACTGGACATTGAGCCAGGGCCTGGAACATATGTGATGTGCTCTACCCCTTGAGTCACAGTTCCACTGAGAATCCCTCTCAGGTGCTTCTTTTGCCCACCTTATCTGAGTTTTCACCGGAACTGTCCCCTCTGCTCTCTTCTCTGTGTGACTGATTACATTCACTCAACACTTGACTTGCTTTGGGATTTCAATAGGTGACAACTCGCATCTCCATTGTGCTCCAGAGCTGACGGCCCAGGTCCCTGGGTGCCTGTGCAAGGTGTCAGCACCAGCACCAGTGTCCTGTAGAGGACCATTGCTAATCTTCACCTAATGCCCCAACCGAATCGGGGTGTGATGTGTCACTCGCATCCCTTACGCCCCTGTACACGGTAGCCACTTCCTCCCTACGGACACCTCACTCAGCATCTCCTTGCAAGCCATCGTTGCCTGCTGTAGTGCCTGGTCTTTACATCTACATATGGAGGGTCAGGTGGTCTTTTCTGTTTCACCTGCTCCCTGACCTTCCTGAGATCTGGATCCCCCTAGGGCTTCCTCCCATCAAAATGGCTTTCTGTTGCCTCAGTGCCCCCAGCAATGGGCCCCCACCACTGGCCTCTGCCCTTTTCAGTTGAGGACAGTGTCCATGCCCTCCCATGTCCGCCTGGGCCTGTCCCTGCTCTGTAGTCCCTGCTGAGCTCGGTCACCCTTGCCGGGGCCTCCTTCCACATCCATTCCTCTGAGGCCAAGCAGGTTCCGCGCAGAATCCTCATTCCTATCCCAGTTTCCCTCCCTCTCATGACTCTGCTTTTCTGTAGTTGCTGCTAACGTGGGGGGGGTCGCTCCCAACAGTGTCTGGGTGGGAGTGGTTGGGGTTCTTGGGGTGCCCTGGCTCCCATGCAGGTCCATAGTGTGCTCTGCCCTCGAGCCTCTCCCCCCGCCCTGTGACTGCTGTGGGGGGGCTTGGAGCTTTGTCACGCGGTGTAAGATGGAGACAGTAGGGAAAGGGCATGGTTGGACCCCCCCCACTCCCAGCCCCAATCCAACTTTTTTTTTTTCTTAGTGAGAAGCCACAGAAATGGAGAGTGGAAATAAATAGTGGTCACAAGAAGGTGAAAACTGTTTGGCAGCTGAGTGACAGCCTGCATGTGGACCATCTGAACTCCCCCAGAGTCGGTAAGGAGGGTTTGTGGTACTGGAGGCTGGAGCTAGTGCAGCAGGTGGGGTATTTGCCTTGCATGTAGCTGACCCAGGTTCCATCCCCGACATGCCATATGGTCTGAGTGCAGGGCCAGGAGTGAGGCCTGAACGTACCGCTGTGGCCCAAAACAAAAGAAAAAGGTTTTCCACTGGAAAATAAAAAATGATCATTTTTGTCACTCTTGTGCCTGGTTTTAATTAATTTTCCTGAACTCTAGGTACACAGTGTATTTATTCGGGGTTGGGGAGCAGTGAACAGCACCCTCCTCATCCTGAGGAGAGGGCCAAACACCAGGGCCATGGGAGAGGGGTCAGCCAGCACGTTACCGTAGGGCAGGGGGAGAGGTCACCCAGTGGAAATGCCACTTACTCCACACGTCCTGGTGGGCAGACTGAGCAGTGGTGAGACCCCCATCAGCTGGTTTCTAAGACTCCCCCAACCTGGCCCATGTCAGTTATAGACAGACTAGGTCTTTGTATAACTAGCTCTCACCAAACTTCCCTCCTTCGGTAAGTCCCCCAAGAATTTTCATATATATGCTGCTTCTCTGTATGGTGCTGTCCTCTACGTGTTAGGGCCGAGTGAGGGCCTTCTAGTACTGCAAGGGTTACGTAAAAATCAAATTTTAGCGGTTTAAGGCAAATAGAAGATTTTAATGGCCCATACCAATTTGCTGGGGAGTAACTGTAATTGATACTTGTAGAATTTCCAGAAAATATTTATTCTTTCCCCACAAAATATATGTTGTGATATATATATATATCACGGTTCTCCCGTTGTTCATTGATTTGCTTGAGCGGGCCCAGTAACGTCTCTATCATGAGACTTGTTGTTACTGTGTTTGGCATATCGAATAGGTCACGGTTAGCTTGGCAGGCTCTGCCGTGCAGGCGTGATACTCTCAGTAGCTTGCCGGGCTCTCCGAGAGGGGGAGAGGAATCGAACTCGGGTCGGCCATGTTGGCCGCTTGTAAGGCAAATGCCCTACCGCTGTGCTATCGCTCCAGCCTATATATATATATATATTGGGAACCTCCCTCAACCAGAATGTCTGCCTCTCTGCTCAGATGGTTGAACTGCTAAGTCCTAAAGAAACTGGTGATGGTGCCATCTTCTCTGTATAATAAAAAAGCAGGAAGCTCTAGGAAATTAGAAGTCAGGGCTGGAGAGAGTTTAACAGCTCAAGTGCAAGTTTAGAAGGAGACCATATTCAGAATATGTTGAAACTCTGATTTCAACTACCTTGTTTTGTGTCGGGGCCACACCTGGCAATGCTCAGTGGGTACTCCTGGCTCACAGAGGTCCTCCCGATGGTGCTGATTGATCCTGTCTTGGTTGCATGCAAGGCAAGCACTCTCCCTGCTGTGCTACCCTCCGGCCCTCAACTGCTTTTGATTATTATAAAAAGACATCAGTACTTGTAGAAAAGCCAGTAAGTTCTGTTTCTCGTTACAGATTTTTCTGAGCTAACATTCAATGGTAGCCTGGAAGAAAAGACATGCTTCACCACTATGATCACCAGCAGCCAAGTGCATTTCAAGTGAAGTTTGTGCGCGGGGCTTGTTCAAGGTAGTGTGTTCATTCTCGGGATATTGTGAGCTGGAGTCACCACTCACGTTTGAATTCTTTCAGCAACAGAAAAGCTTTAAGTTAAATCCATAAAATTTCTTTGAGGTAATTTATTGAGAAAAGGAAATTGAATTTAGCATAAGCAGGTTGGTTTTATTTTTTGTTCTTGTTTTTGTTGTTTTTGTCTTGTACCAGAGATAACAGGTGTTCAGGTATTTGCCTTGCATGTGACTGACCCATGTCCCCTGAGCACCACCAGGAGTCAGCCCTGAGCACTGCTGGGTGTGATCCCCCAAACTAAAAATGAACAAAAGTTTGTCTTAAATACAGAAATAATGAAGCTAAAAATGTATTTTTTGAAAATAAGATTTGGCGAATTTTTTTCCCCCAGCTCATCTCAGAAAAGGATCTAAGTGGATGCTCATTTACTTGGTATCCACCTAATGCTTTGCCCTGGCCTGAATTTTATCTACAGATAATTGGTTGTCATGTATAGAACAGTACTGAGTTGGTGATTTATAGCTTGAGTACTCTTTCTGGGAAGATTTAGAGTGGAAAATATTTCATAGAATAGTTTGTGATGATCCCTTTTTGCAAATTGAAAATAAATGCATAGTAGTAACGGAGTCTAAGCAATAGTAGAGCGGGTTGGCCACTTGCCTTGCACACAATCAACCCAGCTTCAATTTTGAGAATCCCATATGGTCCCTGATCTCTGATCGCAGAGCCAGGAGTAAGCCACGAGAATCACCAGGTGTGGCCCAACAAGCCCCCCAAAAACCCCACTAAACAAAGACCCCAGGCATTGACTTTGAGAGGTGTAGTATTACAGATGGCTTTAAGTTTTGGTTGCTTTTACTTTCTAATTCTTAAATTCTAGTATCTGATCCCTCCTCTTCCTCCTCCTTCCCAGGAAAAAAACAGAAAGAAAAAAAATCACAGGAACTGAAAACAAATGTACATAAACACTCAGAGCAGAGCAGGAAAATGGTGATGATTGTCCTCTAACAGCTGCCCCGAAAGCTGCCAAATGACCGACCTCTCAGCTGTGTCTCCACAGGAGGAGCATCAAGAACACTACAGCGAGCAGGACACAGAGGGTGCAGACGGTCAGGATCATGATCTCAGTCACCATCTGCATGGGGCCCCGCAGAGCTTCTGAATGGGAAGAAGACCAGAGCCGAGCATCACTGCACTGCTTCATCTGCAAGCCTGACTCTGCCTGGGAAACTTAGAAGGCCTCCCTAAACTCTCTGCTTGGTCTTGTTTGCCATGAAAGTGAACCTGCTGGACTTAATCTTATAAAAAGTTGTGTGAGGACTTTGTAAAACATTTCTGGAAACAATGGCATAAAGAATGCCTGAACAGTTCTTCCTTTGATACTCTACTATAAAGTCTACTGCATGCAGATTAGCATTTGTGTTGACTCTACATTAAACCAAGAATATTTGCCTCCAGGTTCCATTCTGTACAGTTTTGGTTTCCAAATTAAATTTTTCATGGTGGTGTTAGAGATTTAATACAGCAGGTAGGACATTTGTGTTGCACACAGAGGACCCGAGTTCAGTCCCAGCACCATATATGGTCCTCTGAACTAATGCTAGAAGTAAGCCCTCAGCACAACTGGGGATGGCCCCTCATTTCTTTTTATGGTAACTCTTAACATAAGTGAGAAGAGTCACATGTGAACCTATTTTGTGCGTGTTGAGTGTGGACACTTAGATGCCAGGCCTGCTTTTCACCTCTGCCAGGGACCTTGTTCCTGGAATGAATAGCACTGAACCTATCCTGAGGGGTTCCTTGGCTGCGCGGTCATTCCCGCATCGTGTCTGCACTAATTTCATCTTAGTTTGAGTATAGCTCAGTTGTTGGGTTGTCTGAGTAGGGAAAACAGGACAGTGGCCTGCTAGCCTTTGACAGTAGCTGAGTGGCTGGATTTAGTTTAACACTTTCTATCACTGTGACATATTGAGTTAGGTGGATTTTTTTTTAAAGAGAAGAAATATGTTTCTGATTATCCTTAAAAGGAGGAAGCACTGTAGCACTGTCCTCCAGTTGTTCATCGATTTGCTCGAGCAGGCCATAACATCTTCCTCGTGATACTTGTTGTTCTTGTTGTTACTGTGTTTGGCATATCAAATACGTCACAGGGAACTTGCCAGGCTTTGCTTTGCGGGCTAGATACTCTCGGTAGCTTGCCGGGCTCTCCAAGAGGGGCGGAGGAATCAAACGCGGCTCAGCCAGCTGGCTGCGCGCAAGGCAATCACCCTACCGTTGTGCTATCGCTCCAGCCCAAAAGGAGGAATAAAAAATTTAGTGGCCAGGGAGATAGTGTAAGAGACAAGACAGTGCCTGCACGGCGTGGCCTGAGTTCCATCCCAGGCACCACAGGAGTCCTCTAAGCATCACCCAGGGACAGCCTGGCATCTGCCAAGCACCACAAGCACCTGTACCCCAGCTCAGAGATGGGGCATGTGTGGGCACCTGGGCACTGCTGCAGCTGCTAGGGGAGGAGGTGAGGCAAGCTTGGCCACACCTGACTGCACAAGACTTCCTCTGGACTCTGCTCAGGAACACTCATGGCAGTGCTAACTAACTACACCATCTCTCCAGCCCTTGGGCCATGATTATGCAACATCTCAGGAATTACTCCTGGCAGTGCTCTGGGGGCCATATGGGATGTCAGGGACCAAATCAGGATGGCGCAAAGCAAGTGCCCTCCCTGCTGAATCATCACTGTGACCTGACATGCATTACTTTCTCACTTGCAGGCAGGTCTCCGAGGAAGGCACCTGTAAGAACAGAGCCTTCTGTGTCCTAGTTTCACGGGCAACCCTTTACATTATTCAGAGATGAATATAAGCAACGGGCAAGTTAAGCAAAAGATTACAATAAATCAATAAAATTTCCATTTTCTCTAGTTTTGGGGCCACACCCAGCCTTGCTTAGGGGTCACTCCTGGTGGTCCTTATGGGATCACATGGAATGCCGAGGATCGAACCCAAGTCGACCACATGTGAGGCAAATACCTTATCTGCTGTGCTATCGGTCCAGGCCATAAATCAATACCATTTTAGAGAAATACTATAGGTCTTGTTCCTTCCCACATTACATTTTAGATTGGAGTGCATCAGAGTAAATAGGGAATCAGAATTTTTGCTAAGGAAAAATTACATCTGTATTAGTCAAACTGGATTTTAGGTAAGGCCTATGTCAGCTTCTGAGGTCTACATAACAGAAAATGTAGGCACTGGGCCAGAGTAATAGTACAGTGGGCAAGTCAACCAGGCCGGGTTTGATTCCTGGCACCCCATGTAGTTCCCTGATCACTTCCAGGAGTGATGCCTGGGCACCAATGGGAGTGACCCCAAACCCTAAATAAGGGGCCGAAGTGATAGTACAGTGGGTAAGGTGTTTGCCTTGCATGCTGGTGTGATTACGGGTTAAGCTGACCCGGGTTCGATTCTCAGCATCCCATATGGTCCCCCAAGCACCACCAGGAGTAATTCCTGAGTGCAGGACCAGGAGTAACCCCTGAACATCTCTGGGTGTTACCCCCCCAAAAAAAAAAAGTTAAATAAAATGTAGGCAGCTGAACATAAATTCAGGTCAGAAAATTGTCCTTTAATTAACGCGTGACCCACCTGAGCAAAGTTGAGGAGCCTCCTGAGCCCCCATGGTGCAGAATGAAGCCGTGCGGACCCCAGCTCAGACCCTGCAGGATCAGCCAGCTCCACCAGGTCACGATCATTCCAGTAGCTGGGCCCGAGGCGCCAGGGGTGTTTGCGGGCAGTGATGTAGCAAGAAGGCCTAATCCCAGGAAGTTAGAGGAGCCTCTGATGAAGCTCTTCTCCTGGCACAAGAACCTGGGGAGGCTGGATGTGTCCAGCCCTTGTTTTGCACTCTTTCTCCCTAGTAGCAGGAAAATAGGAGAGGGACAGAGGGTTTCTCAGTCATTTTCTGTGCCATAATCATGCCAGCGTTCTGGCTAAAGCTGCTATGTTAATGCTGGGCTTTGGGATTCATTGACATGGAGAATCTTACTGATAGGTGAGCTCAGGTAGAAGGATCGGTATTGTAAGACCACCCAGGAATTTCTTAATCCCTGAACCTTCCAAAAGCCCTGGAGCCTCCTCTAATCATGCATTTCTCCCCAGAATTCCTGTATAAATCCACCCCAGGACACATGTTGAGTGCGTGTCCACTGTATTCCTCAGGAAATATTTTCAATAAACCCATATCGGCCTGATTCCTTTCTTGGTTCCTGCCTTTTCTTCTAATGAGCCTGTCCCAGACATTTCAGTTATCTTTTCCGTTTAAGTCAGTTTCACTTTTAAATCCTTGCGTGGAAGGGGGTACAGCCAGCAGTGCTCAGGGCTTATCCTCTGGTTCTGTGCTCAAGGATTACTCCTGGCGGCACTGTAAAACCATCATTGATGGCGAGGATTGAACCCGGGCCAGCTGAGTCCAAGGCAAGC
>JAOXYA010017137.1:0-13679 GCA_028565675.1 Sorex palustris | reverse complement strand
GAGATTTGTTCCTGAGTCTCTGGGATCATGGCCGTTAAGCAGCTTGATCAGGAGCCAGAAAGGCCATTCATGGGTGGTGACGTGGGGTCTCGTTGGGATTGGGAGGAAAGGGCCGGCTCCATCCCCATCCCGTGAGGTCCCGCGTGTCTCGTCACTGAGGGCCCAAACCTGACTGCCCAATGGCCTCTGGAGGATGGCAGCCACCGAGCCGCCTAGGGGGAGCAGGCGGAGGGACAGCACCCTTTCCCCCCTGGGGCGGCCTGGCGACAGTAACCTACTGCAGGGTCCTGACACATTTTTGCCAAAAGCCACTGGGTTCCGAGATTTGTTTCTGAGTCTCTGGGATCATGGCCGTTAAGCAACTTGATCATGAGCCAGAGGGGCCGTGGAAAAATAAATTTTTGTTTGTTTGTTTGTTTTGCTTTTTGGGTCACACCCGGCAATGCATGGGTGTTACTCCTGGCTCTGCACTCAGGAATTACCCCTGGCGGTGCTCAGGGGACCACATGGGATGCTGGGAATCAAACTCAGGTCAGACTTGTGCAAGGCAAACACCCTACCCACTTGCTATCGCTCCAGCCCCCAAAATAAATTGTTTTAAAGCTACGCAGCCGCCCATTCTGCTGCCGTGTTATTGTTGCCCGCAGCTTGATTGATTTTGGGGGGTGGTTTTTAGTTCTAATCTTACCTGTGTGCACCTTTGTCTCCTCAGAGCAGCTGTTCTGCAGTTTGGGGTTGGGAGTGCTGGGGGCTGCAGCGGGGTTGGGGGGAGGGGTTGTTCTGGGGCGGCAGCCTTTGCAGCCTTTGTTCTCGCGCCCAGGGAGGGACCTGCTTGGCTTAGAACTGCTGCTAAGGACCCCTTTATGCAAATGAGGGCCCCAGGCAGTGTTTCTGAGGGGCTGAAAGTCGCCAAGTGGCCAGGGGGCAGATGTCCATTGGGGTGGCCTTCGGCAGTGAGTGCCATTGTGGGGGGTGGGAGGGAACACCTGGACACTCTGGGACTGACCCCCCAGTCCCCCGGTTCTCAGGCATCTAGATGCCCGCCATCTCCCTTTCGGATGAGAATAGCCCCTCCCCTCCGCGGGTGCACGTGAGTTAGAGCCCCGCATCCGTCCCGCAGGAGCAGAGAGCGGGCCTTCAAACCAACCCGACTCCGAACAAAGCATCTTCTCTGAAGCATCTTCTCTGTGGGATGCATCGTTGCTGGACTGAGAAAGTCCTGCGTGCAGGGGGTGGACCTGCCCCGGGACAATGGCCTTGAGCCTCGGGGGTGCTGGCCAGTGGTTGAGCAATGAGAAGGTGTTGGTGGCAGCCCCCAGGCAGTAAGCCTGTGACCGATTGGGTTTTGCAAGGCCAGTGGCTGCGTCACCAGCCTCCGTCTGGCCCCTGCCCCCGTGGCCCCATTCATTCCCCCCCACCATTATTCTGGCTCGGGTGGGGACAACTTGCAATTTTTTGTTTGTTTTGTTTGGCTTTTTGGGTCACACCTGGCGATGCTCAGGGGTTCCTCCTGGCTCTGCACTCAGGAATCGCTCCTGGCGGTGCTGGGGGGACCATACGGGACACCGGGGATCGAACCCAGGTTGGCCGCGTGCAAGGCAAACGCCCTCCCCGCTGGACTGTCGCTCCGGCCTGACAGTGCATTTGATCCTACATGTAAGCCCCGAGCAGGGCCAGGAGTGATCCCTGAGCATAGAGCAAGGAACAAGCCCTGGAGTGACCTAGGGCAGCAAAAACAGAATCCCTAGTGGCCAGGCCTCTCTGTGGTCTGGGGGCCCCACATGGTGGTGCTGGAGCAGAGGCCGCCCTATGACGGGGTTCGACATGCCTGTTCTTGCACGCACAGCATGTGTTCAGCCCTCGAGCGCTCTCACTCGATAGCCACTTGCTTCGTTACGCTTTTTGGGCCATACCCGGCCTTACACAGCTGTCACTGGACTTGGGACCCCATGGGGTCCCTCCCGGGCATCAACCTTGACTGGCAGTTCTACAAAGCGAGCACGCCTTCTCTGCTCTACTGTCTCTCCAACCTCCACGAGCCACCTTTTATTTATTTTTAATTTATTTGGATTTTTTTTTTTAAACATCACCGTAATTTGCCATCCTGTCGGTGAGAAGCTGTGTGTAACGTTCCAACACCACATCCATCACCAGAGTATGTTTCTCTTCACAGTGCAAAGCAACCTGTGGAAGACTGAGCCGGTCGGAAGTTTTTGTTTTGTTTTGGGACCCTACCCAGTGTGGGATGCTGGGGATGGAACCCGGCTCAGCCCCTCGCAAGGCAACCCCCCCCACACCTGCTGTCCAGTTGCTGTGGCCCCCATGAGCAAGTGTGGAAAGCTTGGCAGCCTCTGGTACCACCTGGGCGAGGCGTGGACCTTGGCATGACAGGAAGTATCCCCCACCCCGGGGGCGCACACCCCACCTTGGGCCGGAGGACCTGATCCCAGACCTCGTGTGGCCGGTTCCGGAGCTCTGTCCACATGGCCACCAGGCACCTTGCTGCTGGCTCAGCCAGGGTTCTCCCTGGTACCCCAATGGGTGCTGTTCCCAGGGAGGTCTCACCCCTGCTTGACCACCGCTGGGTGGGGCTGGCATGGATCGTTTTGTTTCCAGTCTTGTTGGAACAGCCAGGGTGGTGCCAGGGTAGTTAACTGCCAGAAGGCAGCAGCACCCCCCTCTCCTTGTCTTCCACCTGTCAAGATCCGCCTAAGCCTCGTCTGATGGCTATCTGCTGAGAGAGCCGAGCAGCCCAGGAGCCAGAGACGGGACAGGGGCAGGACACTCCCCTGCAGCAGCTGACCAGAGTTTGATCCCTGGCACCACCATCAGTTCCCTGAGCCCCGCCAGCAGTGATCCTGGAGCACAGGGCCAGGAGTCAGCTCTAGAGCACCACCGAGTGTAGCCCAAAAACCAAAAAGACAAAATGTAGCCCGATGGCCCGCGGAGGAAGCAGAGAAACGGTGGGGGTGAGGTGGATGTCTGTAGAGGTGACTGCGGACTCTGCGGGTTCTGTACAGTGGGACATGGGCAGATCTCAGGGGAATCATTTATTTTTGGTTTTGTTCTTGGGCCATACCTGGCCATGCTCAGGGGTTACTCCTGACTCTGCACTCAGGCATCACTCCTGGCGGGGGTCTGAGGAACTCCTTGGGATGCCAGGGATCAAACCAGGTCAGCCCTGTGGAAGGCAGTGCCCTTCCCGCTGTCCAGGCGCCCTGGCCCCCAAAGGGACAGCTCTCCGTCAGCCGTGCCCCAGAGACTCCGTGGATTGCGGAAGGCCTGGCACTGAGGCTGGAATCGTCTTGACGCGGGTTCGACCGCAGCACTGAGGCCAGGAGTCTCGGGCCAGAATGCTCTTGGGTCTGGGAGGTGCAAGTCTAAACAGTGTGCGCCCTGCTCCAGACGGGGCCATGCTCCAAACTGGGTTAGAGTCTGTTTGTGGGTGGAGGTTAAACTGAAGCCTCGGACAGACGGAGAGTCAGCTCGGGGGTCTGCCTTGCCAGTGACCCGCTCGGTCCCCAGCTCCTCATGTGGCCCCTGAGCACCATCTGGGGACCCCAAGACTTACACCCCACCCCCACCCCCAGTGTGTTGGCCATTAGCTTGTGGCTGGAGAACTCGGATTTGATGGGAACCACCTGGAGGTTGCCCTTATGGCCCCAGTGACCTGGGCGCCTTCTCCCAGATAGTGACCGTGGGGGTCTTTTGTCGCGGCAGCTGGAGGGGAGTGGTAACACCCATCTGATATTTTCTGCAGGTGTACCTGGGGGCGGGGGTGCCAGGAGAGGGCCTTTGCGGGTCAGGTGAAGGGGACCAGGGGTTCGTGGCCGCCTGCAGGCCTCCCGGGCTGTTTCCAGCGCTGAGGACAGAAAGGAGCAGTAGCCCGGGAGATGATGGGATGGGAGTGAAGCGCTTAGCGTGGGGACGACCTTGAGATTGCCTTGATCTTGCTGAAGCAAACCGAGCTTCTGGGAACAAGACTTTAGATCTTTGTTGGAGGACCACATCTGCGGTCAGTGATCCTGACGCAGGGATCACTCCTGGCGGTGCTCAAACCCGGTCAGTGTGCGAGGCAGGTATTTGCTCTATCCTCGGGACTGTTGCTCTGCGCCCTCCACTCCCCCACGTGATATTTAGTTATTGACATACTTCCGAGTCCTATCTGGTGGTGTCCAGCGGCTCCTCCCCCGCACAGAGCCTGGGGGTGGCCCCCAGTGCCTCTCTGGACTGGGCAGTGCAGGAGCCAGCCAGGCCTCCTGAGGACAGGGCTCCTGTCCTTGGGTGTACGTGTTCGTGTTCCTTCATTCCTCGCAGAGGCTGGAGGCCACCTGGCCTGCAGGCAGACACCTGCTCACGGTTCACCTGCAGGTTCACCCCTGCCCACGGGCCCTTTATGTTTCATTCATGCAGGTTTTTGTTGTGGTTTGGTTTGGTTCGGGGTTTGGGGTTTGGGCCACACCCAGCGATGCTCACGGCTTGCTTCTTCCCTGCACCCGGGGCTCACTCTTGGCGGTGCTTGGGGAACCCTATGGGATGCCGGCGCTGAGTCCTGGGTCTGCCTTGTGCAAGGCAAGCGCCCTACCCACTGTGCTCTCGCTCCAGCCTGTTTTTTGGTTTGCTTTCTTTGGGGGGTGGTCACGCCCAGAGGGGCTGAACCCAACCTCCTGGCATTGGGTTCAGGAGTCCTTGTGGTGCTCCAGGGAGCATGCGATGCCAGGGGTCTGTCTGGGTCAGCCGCATGAACAAGGGGGCACCTTAATTTATACTTGTTTGTTGGTGCCCAGTGGCCCTCTTAAACTGAGGAATGTGGGCCAGATAGTACAGTGGGGAGGGCCTGACCCTGGTTCCATTCCCAGCACCACATGGGGGTGTCCTGAGCCCCGCCAGGAGTAAGCCCTGGGCACCCCTTTTCCCCCCGGGTAGTAATCAGCTGAAGCCCTTGGGATGTGTGAGCACGCCTTCAGTAGCTGGGGGCAGTACCTGGCATGGTCCCTGCTGGGGCCGGGGGTGGGGGTGTGGTCCTTGAGTGGGGGCATTTGCCAGGAGATGGAGTTGCCCGCCTGAGGACCGTGATGCTGTGTTTTTGCCACAGGGAGCCCACAGCTGGGGGTTATTGGTAGAAACTGGGGCCAGGAGGTGAGGCGTGGCGGAGCTCCTGAGCGTCTAAGCTTCCCCCGCCCCCCTCCCCTGCAGAAAGGCAGCGCTGATGGATTTGTGATTTGCACTTTTATTTGAGTTTTGTTTGGGGGCCATACCCAGAAGTACGCAGGGATTTGGCTCTGTGCTCAGAGATCACTCCTGGTGGGGCTGCGGGACCGTATGGGATGCGGGAATTAAACCTGGGTCGGCTACATGCAAAGCAGATGCCCAGCCTGCTATACTGTCACTCTGGCTTGTGGGTTTTTAAAAGTTTTCGTTTTATTTGGGGGGCCTCTGAGGCAGAACTCGGACCGGAGGCCCCCCTAGTGGTCCATAGCCAGTGGAGCGGGTGGTTCAGGCGAGGGCCCTCCAGGGCCGCCCCACGTCTGCCGGGTGAGCGGGGCATTGGCGCCAGGGCTTGACGTTGGTCCCGGGGTGCAGAGCAGGAGCCCCGGACTGCCCAGCCCTCTCTCCTGGCAGCCTGTGTCTGGTTTGTGCCTGGGGCTGGGCTGGGGTGTGTGGTGTGAAGGTGTGTGCGCACGCCCAACCCCTTGATCCACACAGAGACGATTATCAGGTTCACCCCTGTGCTTTCCATATGTTTATTGATTATTTGCTTTCTGGGTCACACCCAGCGATGCTCAGGGGTTCCTTCTGGCTCTGCACTCAGGAATTACTCCTGGAGGTGCTTGGGAACCATGTGGGATGCTGGGGATCGAACCTGGGTCGGCCACGTGGAGGGCCAACACCCTCTTCCTCCCCACCGTACCATGGCTCCGGCCTTGTTTATTAATTTAATTTAATTTTTATTGTTTATGGGCCACACCCAGTAGTGCTCAGAGTTTCCTCCTGGCTCTGTGCTCTGGGTCGCTCCTGGCAGGCTGGGTAGGCCAGGGCGGGCTGCTGCGTCAGGCAGACTCACTGCCGGCTCTGCTCTGTCTGGGTTTCACCCTTGTGTGTTCTGTTGTTGTTGTTGTTGTTGTTGTTCTGAGGTCATACTTGGCAGTGCTCAGCAGTTCCTCCTGGCTCTGCACTCAGGAATCACTCCTGGCGGTGCTCCGGGACCACATGGGATGCCAGGATGGAAACCCGGGCTGGCCGCGTGCAAGGCCAGTGCCGCCGCCCCCTCCCCCATCCTTCCCTCTGACCCCTCACCCTGTGTGTTTGGACTCTCCTTCTCAAAGATGCCCCCGAGGATGCGCCGACCGCCCAGAGCTTCATCATTCCCAAGAAGGAGATTCACACAGTCCCCGACATGGGCAAATGGAAGCGTTCTCAGGTACGGGGGCTCGGCCAGGTGCCCTGTGGCCCAGGGGCGATCAGCTTCTGCCTTGCAGGGGTGGCGGGGGGCTGGGGTTGAAGTGGCCCAAGCAGGGGCGGGCAGCACTCGAGAGAGCAGATGCCCCCACCCAGGGCACCTGAGAGGCCCCTCCCTCGGGGCACCCCACCTCCGCCACTTACCCCACTCACTCTCACACACATACACACACAGACTTCGCTCTACACTTCAGTGCTCCCACAAGCACTCTCTCTCTCACTCATACTTTCACCCTCACACACTCAGATTCACTCACACACTCACATTCATTCACTCTCACACACTCCCAACCACATTCCACACTCACACACTCACACTCTAACGCTCCTGCATACTCTTACTCACACACACATTCTCATTCACACTCATAAAACACACACGCCTTCTCACTCAGGAATACCGAAGCTCACAAACATACTCATCACTCTTACACACTCACACTATGCTCACACTCGCACTTAAACATACACACATCCACATTCACTCACACTCACATCCCTGCACTTCACTCACACTAACTCTCCCATACACGCTGTCTCTCACACTTTCACCACCATACACACACACACACACACACACATACACTCTCACACACTCTCACACACTCCCAAACACACATGCCCTCTCACACATTCAGAAATACCCATGCTCACAGACATACTCATACACACACTGTACTCACACACATACACATTCACACATACTCACACTGAAACATACACACTCATACACTCACCGAGAAACACACCAACACTCTCTCTTTCTCTCTCTCTCATACACAAGCGCGCGCACACACACACCCATTGTGGGGAGGTGGCCTGTCGCCGGGCCATCGCCTGCACTTTGACCCTGCCCCGACCCCTCGGCCCTTGTGCCGAGTACCCTGTGGGGCCCCCCTGGCTCTCCCGGTACCCTCAGGCAGGCGCTGGTGCCCGGGAGCCCCTTCTGGGGGTGCCAACTCCAGGCGCCAAGGGCTCCCCAGCGCCTCTCAGCCGGGCGAGGGCTTAGGGGAAGGCGGCGACACTGCCTGCACGCGGTGACGCACCGGCCCTGCCGTTTCTCGCCCCTCGCAGGCCTATGCCGACTACATTGGCTTCATCCTCACCCTCAACGAAGGCGTGAAAGGCAAGAAGCTGACCTTTGAGTACAAGGTGTCCGAGGTAGGCGCTGGGCGGCCGTGGGGCTGGGGACACTTCCCGGAACTGGGCCCCGGGGCTCCTGAGCTCTGTCCCACTTGGGCCTCTTTCCTCTGGCCGGGAGGTCTGAGCAGGGCCAGCTGCCCCGGGACCCCCGGCTGGTTCAGCGACCCTCTGGCGGAGAGGCGCCGAGTGGGCCAGGAGCTGGACCCCGGTGACCCCCGGGGGCTCTGGATCCGAGGGTCCCGGCTCTGTGCCTGGAGCGGTCAGGGCGCTGAGCGAGTCGCAGGGTCTCGGTGGTGACCTGTGCTGCCTCGTCCCTCGCGGGCCTGGCCTCGCCCCCGTGGCTTAGCCGGTGATGTCCACACCTGCCAGGTGCGGCCTTGCCCGCGGCCTGTTTCCTGCTAGCTGAAACCAGGCCAGCAGGCTTGGGTGACCTCTGGGTGGCCGTCCACTCTCACCTCTTGCAGTAGGGGGCCAGGACATCGCCAGGCTCCGGCATCTGGACAGTTCCCTGCTCCAGACAGTGGTGTTTGGGGGCACCAGGGTCACCCCACAGTGGGCGGAGTGGGGCCTCTTTGGGCAGAACTTGCGCCCTGACCTTTGTGCCGCCAACCCGAGGAGCTTCTGGAAGCTTCCTCCTCCCGAGCTGCCTTGTTGGGGTGCGGCCGCCATCCGTGTGGAGAATGGTGTACGCAGCTCCCTTACCTCTCTTCCCGGCAGTGCCTCCTTGGGGGCCATCCGGCCACCACGTCTTGGACTCTGACCCCCACCCCAGCCCCCAGAAATGCCGGGGAAGGGGTGACGGCAACAGCACGGGCATGGCCCGGGAGGGGGTGCTGTCCCCACAAATCCCCGCTGCCCTCGACCCTTCTCCGCCCCACCCGCCCTGCCCGGGGCCCATCTCTGCGTTGTGCAGGGGAACGGACCAGACTTGCTCCCCGCACCGCCACTTCCCGGGGTTCTTCCCTCCTCCCTTCCATTTGTGCGGGCCGTGGGGCCTGGTAGGCAGTCTCCTGGGGGTGGGTAGGGGGGCCTCCTGGGCTGGCCACGCCCCAGGCCCGTGCTCCCTGTGTCAGCCTCACCCGATTGCCTCACCCAGGCTCCTGGTGTGCCAATGCCGCCTGCCGTGGGAAAGGAGTAGGGAGACAGGCCGGGCACCCCCGTCCTGCCTCTGACCCCGCAGCCCCAGTGCTGATGTCTCTCGTGCCTCTGGCCCCGTCCCTCGTGCCTCTGGCCCCACAGCTCCAATGCTCTCATTTCCTGGTTGCTTGTTTGCAAATAGTCCCGCCTTGGCGGAGGAGCGTGGCTACACAGGGGGTCCCGGGTACAGAGGTGATTGTCATTGGCGACGGTGGAGCAAGGGCCCCAGAGAAGCCGGCGGGCGGCAGAGCCCTGATGCCAGGACCCCCGCCGCGTCTCCAACCCACAGGTCTGCTTCAGATGAAGAAACGGACCCCGAGTCAGGCAGCCTCATCTCCAGGTCCCTTTGTCTGCAGAATTCTCCTGGGGCCAGAGTGACAGGACAGTGGGGAGGGGACTTGCCTTGCACGCGGCCAACCCGTTTTGGTCCCTGGTACCCCCTACGGTCCCCCAAGCACCACCAGGAGTGACCCTGAGCGCAGAGCCAGGAGGAACCTCTGAGCATTACTAGGTGTGACCAAAAAAATCCCCCCCCCAAAAAAATTCTTTTTTCTTTTATTTTTTATGGGACCAACTGGGATGCCCAGGGATTGAACCCACATGAGCTGGGTGTCACTAGCAGACGCCCTACCCGCTGAACTCTCTTTCCAGCCCCTGGCCCTGGGCATTTGTGGGTGGCACTTCTGCCCTTCATGCCGAGGCCGTGAGCTGGACAAGGGGGCTGCAGTAGCTGTTCTATGAGAAGCTCCATCCACACACACACCAGTGCCCACTCCTTTCTGGAAAGTTCTGCCTCCTCCTGGACACCCCCCCCATGCTCCCCGGGAGAGTGCTGAGGCATACCCACCTGCAACATGGGGGTCTGGCTGGTCCAGCTCAGGTCCCCCTTAGCTCCCCCTGCCGGGGCCGTGCCTCACCGGAGCTTGGCTCCCCTCTGCTTCCACAGGCCATCGAGAAGCTGGTCGCGCTTCTGAACACCCTGGACAGGTGGATCGACGAGACGCCGCCGGTGGACCAGCCGTCACGCTTCGGCAACAAGGCCTTCAGGACCTGGTACGCCAAGCTCGACCAGGTGAGGCTGCCCGGGTGGCGAAAATCGATCCCCTCCAAGTCCCTCAGACCCGCTGCTGCGCAGGGCCCTGGCAGGGTGGGCGTCATTAGACCAAGGGGCTGCATGTGGCAGAAATGGGGAAGGGAAAAAAAGATTTTTGATAAAGAACCTCGGAGCTCCCCAAGAGATGGCCGGCGGGGGGGGGGGGAGGCTGGAGCAATAGCACAGTGGGGAGGGCATTTGCCTTGCATGAGGCTGACCCAGGTTCGATCCCCGGCATCCCATTGGGTCCCGTGAGCACCTCCAGGAGTAATTCCTGAGTGCAGAGCCAGGAGCAACCCCTGAGCATTACTGGGTGAGATCCCAAAAGCAAAAATAAATAAATAAAAACATTAGAGAGAGAGGAGAAAGAGGAGAGAGATGACACGGGCTGAGGCTGGCATCCCCATGCGGGCTCAGGCTGTTCCGAGGCTGCTCCCCCAGCTCCGGATGAGGGCATTGGGAGTCAAATCCAGGGAGGGCTCACGTGTGAGGGAATTCTCTGCTGCGGGGGGACATCCAGCCTTGGACCGTTCTCCCCCGTGTTTTGTTTTGTTTTGTTTTGTTTTGAAGCCACACCCAGCCGCTTAGGGCTGACTCCTGGTTCTGCTCAGGGAATCACTCCTGGATACTGTGTGGGATGCCGGGGGTCGAACCTGGGTCTGCTGTGTGCAAGGCCAGCGCCCGCCCCACTGTGCTCTCGCTCTGGCCCGGACCCCCAAAGCTCTTTTGGTTCTCAGCATTTGAATGCGCTGTGGGTGTCGGCTGACCCTGAGCCTGGGAGGTCCTGCCCCCCCATCTCCCTGCGCCAGGCTTCCCTCCCAACCCTCACCAGGGTCTCCCTGCGCCTGGCCCTCCCCGTCATGTCATCCCCACGATGTCTTGCAGTGGAGGAACAGTGCTCTTGGGGTCTGGCCTCTGGGCAGTGCTGGTCCGAGCTACTGCGTGGGTGCCTGGGCAGGACGGGATTCCAGCACTGCCCCCGGGTGCGTCTGAGTCACGGAGTTCACCCACAGGTGTCTGGGGGCTTCTGCCTCGCAGCTCCTTCCCTGTGGGCCCAGACCCCGTTCCCAGGGGCAGGGGCAGCGGGCGGAAGCCCCCAGCACCTTCTCTCGGCATGCAGCCCTCTGCCTGCTGCGGCCTAATCAGCCACCACCCCTCTGTGTCTCTGGCCTCATCAGGAAGCAGAAAACTTGGTGGCCACGGTGGTCCCCGCCCAGCTGGCAGCTGCAGTGCCCGAAGTGGCCGTTTACCTGAAGGAGTCGGTGGGGAACTCCACGCGCATCGACTACGGCACAGGTGCGGCCCTGCGCTTTTTGCGCCACCAGGGGGCGCCTGTGCGTGTGTGCGCCTTCTCTGCTCTGGGAGGGGTGCTAATGGGAGCACCCCAGCACAGGGCCTGGGGCCTGGGGGGACAGGGGGTGGCAGCCTCAGGAGCCTGTGGGCTGTTGCCCTGAGGATGGGGCAGGGCTGCTCCCCAGGGTCCCAGCTCCTGGCCGTGTGTGTGTGTGTGTGTGTGTGTGTGTGTGTGTGTGTGTGTGTGTGGCAGCTCCTGAGGGGGGCAGGGCCAGCCGGGAACCCGGGCTCCTCGCCTTCAGGCAGTGGAAGGGACGCTGTGAGGTCAGGGTGTCCTGGTGTGTCCAGCCAGATCACACCACGCCACGTGCCATGCCAGCCACGCCTTGCCATGCCCCCTGGGCCCCTGCTCTGCACAGCCCACCGGTGCCCGGCAAGAAGGCGCTTGCCGCCCCCTGCTCCTGGCGTGGCCCTCCTGTCCCCTGTGATGGGCCTAGGATGCTCTTTCCCGGCCTGTCACGGAAGCCATGGTCTTGTGAGGCGCTCCCTTGAGCCATGACATTGCTGTCTCCAGTGCCTGTCATAGACGGCATTGACCCCCAAGAGTGCTCAGTTCAGAGCATGGCAGTGATGGTCAGGCCAGCAGAGGCCACTGGAGGGAGGGTGCCCGGGGCAGGTAGGTCCTGGGCTCAGTGTGGCTGACCGCTGTCTGCCCCGCGTCAGTGTTTCCTCAGGACTAGTAGGGTCACTCCTGAGCACAGAGGGAGGAGGAGTCCTGATTACTGCTGGCTGGAGCACGTGTGTGCACAAACACAAACACACAAACACACCCACACTGCTGCACGTGCCAAAATAAAATAGGAGGGGGCAGAAAGAGTGTAGGGCGTTTGCCTTGCATGCACCCGACCTGGGTTGGATCCCCGGGCATCCCATATGGTCCCCAAGCACCGCCAGGAGGAATTCCTAATCCCGGAGTGAGCGTTGTGGAGTGTGCCCCAAAGAAAACCGAACAGAAAATGTAAAGTGAAATAGAAGTAAATAAAACGTGACCGTTGAGAAGGCTGAGGTGTGGCCTGTGGGGTGGGCATAGCGCCCCCTTTCCCCCCTTTCCTTGCCGCCCCCCCCTCCCGTGGGCCTGCTCTGTAGCCGCCAGCCACCCCGTTTGACCAGCGAGGCCAAGAGCGGTGCCGGGGTCCTGGGGCGGTCCCCCTGCCTCACCTCGCCGTCTCCTCAGGACATGAAGCGGCCTTTGCCGCCTTCCTCTGCTGCCTCTGCAAGATTGGGGTGCTGCGGGTGGACGACCAGATCGCCATTGTCTTCAAGGTCTTCAACCGGTGAGGCTGCCGCAGGGACACCACGCTCGGCACTTTGGAGATGGAGAAGGGGGGGCCACACAGCCCACCTGCCTGGGGGGGGCCGGGGTCGGGACCCCTCCAGCCCTGCAGCGTGGCTGCCCCTCTCCTGGAGGGGAGCCCTGGGGCCTCACCGGCGGGGACACGAAGACCCCTTTCAGCCATTTGTGTGTGCTCCCTCCCTCGTGCTCCCTCTCAGTGCTCCCCCCCATGTTCCTGGGGCAGCGAGTCCCGGGGGTCTGACCCACTACCCCTCCCCGCCTCCTGTGCAGGTACCTCGAGGTCATGCGAAAGCTCCAGAAAACCTACCGCATGGAGCCGGCCGGCAGCCAGGGCGTGTGGGGGCTGGACGACTTCCAGTTCCTGCCCTTCATCTGGGGCAGCTCCCAGCTGATAGGTACGTGTGTGTGGGGGGGGCATACCTCGGCCTTCATAGCACTTGCAGGATCCCAGGGGAGGTGGGGTGTGGGGTGGGGTCGGCAGCTCTGAGGCCCCCGCGCCTGGCTGTCTGCAGACCACCCGTACCTGGAGCCCAGGCACTTCGTGGATGAGAAAGCGGTGAACGAGAACCACAAGGACTACATGTTCCTGGAGTGTGTCCTGTTCATCACCGAGGTGAGCAGCGTTGCTGGCCGAGCATTCAGGGCGGCCCCCAGGGCGAGTCTCGAGGGGCCCATGAGCTGCCTGTGGCCGCGGGAGAGATGTGCAGCATGTGAGCAGGTCAGGGGGCTTCCCAGGGGCTGAGGTGGTCCTGTCCTGGCCACTCGGCATCTGTGTCCCCCGCGGCCTGGCTGTGTGGGGGTCACTGAGGCGGGTGTCCACGCTGCCTTGGAGTACCAGAGCTGGTAACTGCCTTTTTGTTTGTTTGGGGGGGCCACATCCAGCAGTGTTCAGGGATCACTCCCAGGGGGGCTTGGGGGACCTTGCTATGGAGGTAGCCGCCTTGTTTTTTTTTCTTTTTGGGTCACCCGGCGATGCACAGGGGTTCCTCCTGGCTCATGCACTCAGGAATGACTCCTGGCGGTGCTTGGGGGATCCTATGGGATGCTGGGAATCGAACCCGGGTTCACCGCATGCAAGGCAAACACACTACCAGCTGTGCTATCACTCCAACCCCTAGGGGGCCGCTGGCCACGCCCGCCCACATTCCGAGTCAGCAAGTGAGCGGGCGGCGCCCTCTGCAGATCGCTGCCCTCAGCGGC
>JAOXYA010017118.1:0-13680 GCA_028565675.1 Sorex palustris | reverse complement strand
CTCCAATGGAGACGTTACTGGGCCCGCTCGAGCAAATCGACGATCAACGGGAGGGCCTTTACCTTTTTACCTTTACCTAACAAGCCAAGGTTTCTGAAAAATTAACTCTTGCTACTGCTTGTCTGTTGTGGAAATGAGGTATTTTAAACAGTCTTCTCTTTTAGGATAATTCAGGATCACAGCGAAGGGAGTAGCCTGCAGAATCAAGCCCTGCAAACTCTTCAGGAGAGACTTCATGAGGCAGACGCCACGCTGAAGAGAGAGCAGGAGAGCTATAAACAGATGCAGGTCAGCTGGGGCGGGGCTTTGTGCTGCTACCCGACCTATTTCAGTCTTCCCAGCTCATTTCCCAAAGTTCAGGTTCTGTGGGAACATAGATTTGAAACATTAGCTTGACTCCTGCCAAAATAATTTCATTGCATGTATAAAAATAGGGTTAAAGTATCTAAAGTACATCTCTTCTGTTCGTGTTTTGTTTTGGGGCCATACCCTGCTGTGCTCAGGGTTCACTCCTGATTTTGCACTCAGGAATCACTCCTGGCAGTGCTCGGGGGACCAAATGGGATGCTGGGGATCGAACACGGGTCAGCCACGTGCAAGGCAAACGCTCTACATTGCTCCAGCCTCCTGACATCTTTTCATTTGATTGTGCAGCCAACACTATGTTTGGGCCTCTTTTTTATTCTTTTAAGTTTTGTCTGATTCTTTTTGTTGTTGTTTTTGTTAGTTTGGGGGCCATACCCAGTAATGCTTAGGGCTTACTTCTGACTCTACTCTCAGGAATAACTCCTGGTGGTGTTCAGGAAGGACCACATGGGATGCTGGTGGTTAAACCCAGGTCAGTCACATGCAAAGCAAGCTCCTTACCAGTTGTGCTATATCTTTCCTGACACAGTTTTGTCTGATTCTGATTTAGTTTTTTAATTTCTTTGGGAGAAAATGTTATTTTGGGGATCACAGACAGCAGTGTTCAGAGCTATTCCTGGTTCTGTGCTCAAAAAACATACATGCATTATTATAGTAGCCCCAAACTGGATAAAAATGTGCTTGTCTAACAGTCACTAACTGGATAAGCAAAACATGGTTTATCCATATAAAAGAGGTATCATTCAACAAGAAGCAAGAGTAAATTATCGATTCATACTAAGGGATGGAGTAACCTTTAAGATTCTCTGCTAAGAACAAGAAGGCAGACTTATAAAATGCTTGTATTTATATAGGATGTCCAGAACATGCAAATCTATAGAGAAGGTAGATGAATGGTTGTTAGGACTGGCAGGGAAGAAGGAACGGGTAGAGGATTTCTTTCCAGGGTAAAAATGTTCTGAAATAAAACAGGTGGTAATGATCACACAATTCTGAATATTTTAAAGTCCCACTGGATCCAGCACGTCAAAAGAGCTGGGCATGTGACTCCAGTGGGCGAAGCACAGGAGCCCTGAGCTGATCCCAAGCCGCCCTGGCCGCTAGGTGTGACCCCCATCTCCTGCCTTCTGGCGTCTCTGGGTGTGGTCCTGTCCCGGGAGCACCACCAGAAATGGCCCCCACAACTGCGTTTAGAGGGGAGGGGGTTGGGCCACACCTGGCAGTGTTCAGGGCCTACCCTTGCCTCTGTGCTCAGGGCCTACTCGGGGCCGTGGGCAGTGCCAAGTGTCCAGGTCATAGCCACATGCCAGACAAACACCTTTAACCCTATACTTCCTCTCTGGACCTCAGTATTTTTCTTTTCTTTTCTTGGTTTTTTTTTTTTTTTTTTACTTTTTGGGTCACACCCGGTGATGTGCAGGGGTTACTCCTGGCTCATGCACTCAGGAATTACTCCTAGTGGTGCTCAGGGGACAATAGGGGATGCTGGGAATCGAACCCAGGTCAGCTGCATGCAAGGCAAATGACAGACCTGCTGTGCTATCGCACTAGCCCCAATATTTTTCTTAAGATGCTTTATGACTGTATAGGTTATGTCTTGATAGATGTTATTAATTAAAGGATTAGTTTAGATTTAAAGTGAATGAGACTTCAAAAATTCAGTTCTGAGTTACATTGGACACACTCCACATGCTCCAGAAACATTGGCGAGAGTCCACAGTTCCTTTTCTTCAAAACAGGCACTAACGTTAGATTAGAGGCTCGTGGGCATTCTGATTCTTGGTGCAGTTAGAAATGTGTTTTGACAGGGCCAGAGTGGACGGTGGGTTGAGTGTTTGCCTTGCATGTGGCCAACCTAGATTTGATCTCCAGCACTCTGCATGATCCCCTGAGCCACCGGGAGTGATCCCTGACCACAGAGCCAGGGATAATTCTTGAGCATAGTCAGATATGGCCCCAAAATTTAAAAAACAAAAACAAAAACAACTTCTTTAACTTCTTCCTTCTGAAGTTTCTTTATTTTTCATTTTATGGCCATGCCAGGTGATGCTCAGGGCTTACTCCTGGCTCTGACCTCAAGGATCCCTTCTGGTGGGCTTGGGAAGCAGGTTGGGGTGGGCATATGGGATGCCAGGGATCAAATCTGGGTTGGCGTTGTATGCAAGGCAAGTGCCCTACCCACTGTGCTATAGCTCCGTGTCCCACCTTCTGAGTTTTATAGTGATAGGAGACTTTGTGTCCATGTAAGGGCTGGGTAGAGAGTACCGGATTAAGGTGTGAGCCGTGCATGTGGCCGACCCCAGTTAAGTTCTTCATACCTCATGGTACCCAGGCATCACTGGGAGCATTGGGGAGTTGAGACAATGGGGAGTATCCCCCCATTGTCTAAGAATTGCCTGGGAGAGCCCCTGAGCTTCCCGAGCACAGCTTTACAATTTATTAGGCCCAAAAATTGCATTAAATAGCTCACCAGAAAATTTGAAACAAAGGGAAAAACAGTCATGATACAGAAAAGATCTAATTATTTTTTTCTTCTTTGGGGAAGCAAATTTTTACGTAGACTTAGCTGAGAGGGGAGAGAAAGAGAGAAAGTATGTGTTTAAGAGAGAATGTAGGGTTCTCCAGAGTGGAAAGAGCAAGCCAAGAGACAGGGGCATGAGCAGTTGTTCAAGGGGAGCATGCGCTTCCCAGGAGGCCAAGATCTAATTCGTACTCCTTCTTTTGTATCCTAGTCGACTTTCTTGTTTTCCATAGACCATTTTATCTCTTGATTATCCGACCAGTCACTATAGTCAAGTGAGCAGCGTCACTGGGGAAAGCTCTTAACAGAGCCCCAAGCCCTGTCCTAGAAATTCCAGTTTAGTAAGCCTGGGAAAGGATGTGGGTGGCTGGTTTTTTGTTTTTTTGGATTTTTTTTTTTCTTTTTGGGTTCCCCTGGTGATGCTCAGGGGTTACTCCTGACTCTGAACTCAGAAATTACCTCTGGGTGTGCTCGGGGGACCACATGGGATGCTGGGGATCGAACCTGGGTCAGCCGTGTGCGAGGCAAATACCCTCCCCACTGTACTATTGTGCCAGCCCTGGGTGGCTGTATTTTTAATAGATTTCCTAACTGATTTTGATGCATTGCCATGTTTGGGAATCACAGCCTTCAGTAGGGAATCCTTTTCTAGTCCCTAACAGATGAATTTTTTTTTTTTTTTACTCCCTGCTATGTGGTTGAGCTGACCTAACAGATTCCATAAGATATCTGAATGGGGCCAAAGACATAGTTCAGCAGCACATGCGTGCGTGCTTGGCATGCAGAATTCCCTGGTCTGATCCCTGGCACTGCCAGGGGTAACCCTTCAGGACTGTCATAAGTAGTCCCTGAGCACCACCACGTTTGGCTCAAAAACACAAACATAATCTGAATGGATGGTTGCAAAGTACATCTAAAAGCCAAAAATGATGTAACTGTAATAAAAAAAAATGTATCACAGAGTGAGTATGCCGCACGCCTTAATAAAATGGAAGTGGAACGTCAGAATTTGGCAGAATCCGTTACTCTGGCAGAGAGAAAATACTCCGATGAGAAGAAGAAGATTGAGGAACTGCAGCAGCAAATCAAAACGTACAAGTCCAACTTGGAGTCCTCCAAGCAGGAGCTACTTGACTACAAGCAGAAAGCCACAAGAATACTGCAGGTAAGCGGGACTGTCCACGCGTGCGTTAAAATGTGCTGATGGGAAGGCCCTCGGGCTCTGTGCCTGGGAGACTGACTGGGTTGTGTTCGACTCGGTTCCAGTGCCATATAAATAAACACCACATAACCACTTTATAAAGGCAGAAGTTTCTGTCCCTGGCACTGCATATGGTTCCCTGAGCCCCTATCAGAAGTGATCCCTGAGAAGTACAGGGCCAGGAGGAAGCCCTAAGCACTGCTAGCTAGAGCCCCCAAACCAGTAATAATAACAAGTGCAATATTGGGGTTTGGAGAGATGGTACCATGGGGACGGCACTGGCCTTGTATGGACCCAGTTGATCCTCATCACTGCATAGGATCCCCCAGCCCTGCAGGGAGTGACGGCTGGGTACACAGCCCAGAGGAAGCGCTGATGACCGCTGACTATGGCCCAAACACCATTATTTATTTATTTATTTTGCCTTTTGGGTCACACCCGGCGATGCACAGGGATTACTCCTGGCTCATGCGCTCAGGAATCACTCCTGGCGGTGCTCATGGGACCCTATGGGATGCTGGGAATCAGACCTGGGTTGGCCGCGTGCAAGGCAAACGCCCTGCCTGCTGTGCTATCGCTCCAGCCCACACCATAATTTTAAAAAGCAATTTGTCATCACCTAGTTTATGCCTGCAACCCCTCACCTGAATCATTCTGATAATATTAATGTTTGTTGTTCAGTCACTGTATTCTTCCACTGTCGAACTTTCCAGCTTTCAGATCACTTCCCCAGTAGCTTTTGTCCTCTCTTACTTTCTGATGAAAAGGACAGCAGTGTTCAGCTTTCCTGCCTTTCCCACGAGAGGGAAGATGTCCTTTTCAATGTTTCCGAGTCCCTTTCCTTCCGTCAGCCCTTCTCACTTCAGTTTAGGCTTATGATTCACAAAACTCCAAAAAATAACATATTCTTTGCCTCAGAATCCTTCTTTATATATTTTTTTGTTACGTGTATTTTTTTCATTACTCTTGTCTCTTGGGGGGGTGTAGGTTGGGCCCTGCCTGATAGTGCTCAGTGCTCAGGGGATCTTATGTGGTGCTGGAGATCAAACCATGGTCACCCCCATGCAAGGAAAGCACCTGTACTACCTCTCTGCCCGTCCTCTTAGTTTTTAATTCATCCTGAAGGAACTTAGTGAAAAATGTTCAAAGATAAATAAAAGGCACGTAGTGAGAACCCAGCTGTTCATGAGACATGACAGTAGGTGTTGCCAATACAAAGCTCAGTAAGACATGGGCCCCTCCCCCCTTTTTTTCTTTTTGGGTCACACCCAGCGATGCACAGGGGTTACTCCTGGCTCTGCACTCAGGAATTACTCCTGGCAGTGCTCAGGGGACCATATGGGATGCTAGGAATCAAATCCGGATCGACCGTGTGCAAGGCAGATGCCCTACCCACTGTGCTATCACTCCAGCCCCAGATATGGCCTCTTAAGAGGCATTCAATTCAGTGAAAAGAAGCAAGAATAAGGGGCTGGAACAATAGCACAGCAGGTAGGGCATTTGCCTTGCACGCAGCCAACCCGGGTTCTATTCCCAGCATCCCATATGGTCCTCTGAGCACCGCCAGGAGTGATTCCTGAGGGTATCGCCAGGTGTGATCCAAAAAGAAAAAAAAAAAAGCTAGAGTAATTGATAAAATGAAGTTACTAGTGACGCAAGGCCTAGGAGACTGTCCCCGAGACCCCTGCATCCAGCCGTCCATCCATCCATGGGTAGGACAGTCTGGCAGGAGCACAGGGATCCAAGGGAACAGGGCATATTCACAGGACAGCAGCCAGTTTCCTGCGCTGGATGAGAGATAAAACTCACTCAACGGTGGAAGCCGTCCCTGGAGGCTAGCTTACCACGCAGAGAGGTTGTGATTTTATCGTCTCGATGCTAGAGAACATGAGCGGCGTGATCAGATTTCAGTGAAGGTGAAGTCAGGAGCTGTCTGGATCTCTCTCGTTTTTCCTTCTGTCTCCAGCACAGAGCCTGGCTCTAGTAGGAGCTCAGTAAATTGTCGACTGCATTGGCAATGAGCCACCCAGGGCCAGGAGTTGATGATCACAAATGACAATAAGGAGAATCTGGTGTGAGTCAGCGTGGCAGTAGGGTGGCCGAGAGGACAGCTAAGATCTTGAACTGTGGGGGAAGACCTCGAGGAGAGTTGGGGATTGAACTGGAGGAAGAGGGCAGGAAGGCGAAGAGAATTCTGTGTGCTGTGTGCGATTTCCTGGAATTCCACAAAGGAAGGCAGCAGCAGCAGCAGCAACCAGCGAGGCTTGGTGGAGATGATAAAAAGTCCCGGGGAGCTTGCAGGAGCGACACAACATGAAACTGACATCGAAGTTCCAAGAAAGAAATCAGAAATGTAGGCCCGAAACTCGCAGATGGCCTCAGCCACTTGGAGTTGGCCAGGTGGGAAATGGGTACGAAGCCCGGCTGGGGTCTAAGACCCCGTCTTCCTGAGCATCCGCACTTACACGCTGGTGAAACGGAGCCACAGAAGGGCACTGGGAAGGGAAGTGGGCAGAGGCTGGAAGGGACATCCAGGAAGAGGCCCCAACTTTTAGGGGAACCGAGAAAGGGGCCTGTTCTTCCCGGGCAGAGAACACTGTGAGCCAAGGACTGAGCAGGTCTAGGAGGCCACCCCTGCGGGGGCAACTGGGAGGTGAAAATATGAAAACACGGACACGAGGCAAGGCCGGCCGCCGTGTGACGGGATCGGGGGAAGGTTCTGTGATTTTAAACACTGGTTGTATAAGTGCAGGCGTTGGTAGAAACATTGAAAAATACAGGAAGTTGTTTAAAAGACCCACCCATAATTCTGCCACCAAAGAACGCAGCTTTTGTTGGAGGAACATAACTTTCAAATATTTGTATTTAAGTGGAAGAGTTGAAAGTCTTTTCATATTATTGGTACAGAATTGTAGGTATAGAATTTTAGAGGGTGAGGCCCACACCCAGCTGTGCTTAGGGGTTCCTCCTGGCTCTGCACGCAGGAATCACTCCTAGCGGGGCTCAAAGGACAGTTTGGCGTGCCGGGATTGAACCCGGGTTGGCTGCATGCAAGGGAAACACCTTCCCTGCTGTACTGTCACCCCGGCCCCACATACAGCACATTTTACAAAGGCAGTGTCCAGGATGGACCCTGCATGTCGCACAGGCAAGGCCTGCGCTGTGCTCTAAGCTGTCCCCACCCCCCCGCCCAGGGACTGCTGGTGCCACATTTCCTGCTGGCCAGGGCAGCACTTGTGAACTAGCCTCTCACCTCACGTCCCCTCTTCCACTAGGGGTGGTTCCCTGTAGTAGGAGTTAGCAGACTTCCTATTAAGATGTGCACATGGGGCTGGAGCGATAGCATAGAGGTTAGGGCATTTGCCACGCAATCGACCTGGGTTCAATCCCCTGGCATCCCGTATCGAGCACTGCCAGGAGTGAATACTGAGTGCAGAGCCAGGGGTAACCTCTGAGCATTGCCAGGTGTGACCCAGAAAGCAAAAAAATAAATAAATAAATGAAGACGCACAGTTATACTTCAGGTTTTAGGGACCATATCTGATCTTGTCATATATTTGTTTTGTTAATGTTTTTTCTGCCTGTGGTTGGAAGTGGGGGTTGGGGTTGGTATTGGGGGGGCTCCCAGCAGTGCTGCCTCCTGCTCTGCAGGCCTAATAGGATTCAGGCCACCAGAACTACCCCAGCAGGCCTCAGGGGTAACTCAGGGGCCTGAGCTGGTGCAAGCAAGTGGGCGCACCAGTCCTTTGAGATGTGTCTCTGGCCTGTCTGGGCTTCTTGCAATCCTTTAACCATGTAAAAACCCTTTTTGCGGGCTATACAAAAACAGACAACAGGGCACCTCAGTTAGAATCTTCCTCACTCCCCACCCTGTCAGCACCTGGGGAGTCGCGTGGTTCTGCGGGATTGAACCCAAGGCTCTGCACATTTTAGGCGTGCACATATTCCATCACTCACGCTGCATTCCACACCACACCTAGTTCTGTACACAAATGTTTGTCCTACTGCCAGGTCAGCCTTTCTGGTTCTACCACTTCCCTCCTCCCTTAGGCTCCAGACATGTTGATCTGGCATCTGAATCCCCCACGCAGTGGTCCCGATGGACTCTCCAACGCTGCTGAGAGTAGCTTGGGTGTTGGTGTGAGTGAGAGAGTGCGGATGTACATGAATACAAGACATTCACGTACACACATTCTCTGTGCTCTGCTGAGGAGCTGTTCTTAGCCTTCACAGTCTGTTTTTGTGGGCCCTTGTTTTGGTTTGCATGCTTGGCTCCATTTGCTCTGCATCTTTTAAGAGCAAGCTGTTTTCAGGGCTGCCTGCCTGCGTGAGCACTGTGTTTCATGGGAAGGCTTCTCTCCCCCGGAAGTGGTTTCTTCTCAAGCTCCAGCTCGTTTCATTGCCCTCTGCTGGGTACCCTGGGCACCGTGAACTTCCCTTTGGGTTTTTATAAGGCGAGGGCACGTTTAGAGTGACAGACACCTATATGACCTGGCATATTTAGTAGAACACCAAACTGTTGTTGACGCGTCATAAATATCTTTCGACTGGATTGTGTGGGGAGCATGGGAAAATGTATGAGAAAAATCTTGTCAGCCACTTTGACGGCCACACAGTTTGACGCCAAAGTGCAAAGGATGCTGCGTCCCAATGCCCTGTTGTGTTTTTATCCCCTTGGATTTAACAGTCTCTGGACTTTGGCAAAGACAGTTGAAACGTTTCCAAGGTACTTTTATTTCTATAAGGTAGATGATGTTCAATGTACAAGCTAATCTCCCCTTCACCTAAAGATAGTTATTTTTTCTCCCCCAAAAAATAGTCTAAGGAAAAATTGATCAACAGCCTGAAGGAGGGGTCTGGCTTTGAAGGCTTGGACGGCAGTGCTGCCAGCAGCATGGAGCTCGAAGAACTCCGACACGAGAAGGAGATGCAGAAGGAGGAAATACAGAAGCTGATGTGTCAGATCCATCAGCTGAGATCTGAGCTACAGGTAAGATTTACTGTGGTCCAGTATCCCAGACAACCATTTACTAAACCTCTTAGCCAGTTGCAAGGGGAAGATATTACTGAAAACACTTGTGAAACTTTTGCTGGAATTTTTTTTTGGGGGGGAGGGGTTGCATCCAGCGATGCTCAGAGGTTACCCCTGGCTTCTGCACTCAGGAATTACTCCTGGCGATGCTTGGGGGACCATATGCGATGCCGGGGATCGAACCTGGGTCGGCTGCGTGCAAGGCAAACGCCCTACCCGCCTTGCTACCACTCCAGCTCCTTTTGCTGGAATATTGGTCACTGTATTAAAGTGAGTCTAAAGCCACAGCTTTCTTCTCCGCCGGGTCACTATAAAGTACGGGAATAAGAGACATTGGTGTCTTATAAGAAACTCCTAGATAAGGGATGTAGGTGTCTCATAAGAAATCAGCTTCATTTGTTCAAAAGAAGGCACCCTTTATGCTGTGTGCCTGGTATGTACTAGGCTTTGAAGTAATAAAAGCCGGAGAAGGGCAATAGTCCAGTAGGGAGTGCACTTGCCTTGCACACAGCCATCCCTGGCACGTATGGTCCCCAGAACCCTGCCAGGAGCCATCCCTGAGTGCAGGGCCAGGAGTTAGCACTGAGCACAGCCAGGTGTGGGCCAACACCAGAAAAAGACAAAAGCTGTTGTTGTTGGTTTTGGTTTTTTTTGTTTGTTTTTTTTTTTTTTTTGGTGGACCTACTACCTAGTGGTCAGGATGTTAGATCTGGTCTCTGTGAACAGGGAACATTTTCTGATGTTGCAGTAGGCTCGGGAAGAGTCTTTTCCTTTTTTTTTTTTTTATTAGTGAAACACCATGAGGTACAGTTATAGACTTACAAATTTTTGTGCTTCGGTTTCAGTTATACAATGATCAGGTACCCATCCCTCAAGAGTCTTTTCCTTATGGTTTCATGCCAATCTATAATAATCTTTCATGGTTTATATTTACTATGTTTAAGAGTAAAAATGGGCCATTTTTTTTTCCCCACTTAAACCTTTTGGTTTAATGTAAATATCCCAGAGTTTTTTAGCTTAACATAAATATCCCAGAGAAATATCACCTCTCTGAGTGTGAGAGGAACTCTTTGCAGGGAGTGCTCATCTGTGCATTTGTTCCGCCGTGTGTGGCTGTCAGCTGCACGGGATCCTGCACAGGGAGGCATGCAGGTGTGTGAGAAGGGGCTCCGGCCTCAGGCACCGGCTTTCCCAGGGCTGCTCACTTTCTCCATTCACAGCCCCTTATATCTAAGAAACATTTACACAACCCCCACTGCGTAGGTAAGTAAAAGAGGTTTATACATCAGTTACTGATAATCTAAAGGAATTTCTTTTCAAACAAGTATTAAAGATATTGTTTGACCCTCCCCTTCCCCCCCCCATGTTCACAACCCCTTCTGGGGTCAGCACTTCTGGGGGATGCCCAGCCGCGGAGGGCCTTGTCAGGAAAAGAGCATCTGCCCAAAGGGCCACAGGTCCTGCCTGGCCTGGACTCACCTCTCAGGAAGGAGGAGCTGCTGGGACCACAGAGCTAGTACAGCCACCAGGCACTGGACTTGCACATAGCTGACCCGGGTTTGATCCCCAGCACCGCATATGAGCATGTGAGCTCATACAAACACCACATATGCCTGAGCCCTCCCCTGACCACTGCCGGATGTGGCTCAACCCTCTTCACCTCACCCTCAAGTTCCCATCCCCAAAGTAGCTGCTGCTGGTCTGAAATATATTTTTTAATAGAAATTTTTGTTTATTTTTACTTTGGGGACCACACCTGGCACTTCCCAGGGATTACCCCTGGCCTGGCACTCAGGAATTACATCTGGTGGTGCTCGGGGGACCATCTGGGCCAGGGATCAAACTCTAGTCAGCCGCATGCAAGGCAAGCACCCTCCCCGCTATAATGTCTCTCCGACCCCAAAATAGGATTTATTTTTATAAATAATTTTGAGCTCCAGGGAATTCAGTCCTGTGAACTTAGAAATTGAGCCAGTGCAGAAGCTTGCCCATTATCAACCCTGAATCCTGCCTCTTCCGTGTCTTTAGGCTAGATCATAAAAAATAAGACTCATTTCCTGTAAAAATTTCTTCCCTATTGATGATCAATGATCCTGAGTCGTTTTCCTACCCTTCCTCAAGAAGCTCGTGAAATCTGTAATAAAGATGATTTCATTACATTGGGTGAAATGGAAGCGTGGTTAGTTTTATAATAGCTGTTTCCTGGGCACTTAAGTGCCAGACTCATCACGAAGCACTTACCGTGCATTTTTGGATCTCCCTACCTTAGCCCTGAGATATGGGCTAAGCTGGACGAAGGGAGGTCAGCTCTCTGGGACGAGTGAAAGTGGCAGAGACACGATTAGACCCTCGTCCTACTCCAGAACATGTTGCTCACCACTGGGTGTGCTGCCACCTCTCACGGGGCCACAGGATTCTGTCAGATTGCGGATAAAGATAAATCAATTTACCTTCTGCTGACCTTGAAAATGGCGTTGTAAGGGGAAGTAGTTGTGATGCTTGCGGTTTCCTCTGTCTACGAAATCGTGTGAGTTTCCAGCACTCCCCTGTGATAACCAGTCTGGAAGTATTATTGATCTGCCAATTCTCTCAGACAGCATATGGAGGGCCAGAGTTTGTAGAGATGAATATGAAATAGAATGCCTACAGATGAGAAGTAGGACTGATGCCAGTTTTATTTTATTTTATTTTTATTTATTTATTTATTTATTTTGCTTTTTGGGTCACACCCGGCGATGCACAGGGGTTCCTCCTGGCTCAGCGCTCAGGGGACCATATGGGATGCTGGGAATTGAACCCGGGTTGGCCGCGTGCAAGGCAAATGCCCTACCCACTGTGCTATTGCTCCAGCCCCCGATGCTAGTTTTAAACTCATGTAGTGCTAGATCCGTGGCGTTACTCTTTCTCCATAGAAGACAAGTATAGAAACCTAGAGTTCGCTCTTTGCCACTGGCAGATAACACAGGAACTAAGCAAGTAGATTGTGAATTTGAAAACTGAGACTAGTGATACCACGTGGAAAGGGGAGGCTAAGAAATAGGGGAAGATAGTAATAAAGGTAATACAAGAAAAAAGTATGTTAACCTCCGGTGATATGAGAAAAGAACTGCATTCATATGATTTATTAATTACTGATGAAACTCCCAAAAATAATTATGAGCTGCAGTTTGAGGGGACTCATGCAGTGATGCTGGTCCTGAGGTCTGACTGACTTGACAGAAGATACCACTTTCAGGTATACAATATGTGGTTGGATACTTATAGATTATGAAATGGTCTCCCCAATGTGGCATTAATATCTGTCACCATACATAATGTTAAGTTTTTCTAGTTCTTTCTCTGGAGAACCCGGCAGGCTACCGAAAGTATCCTGCCCGCACGGCAGAGTCTGGCAAACTCCCCGTGGTGTGTTCAATATGCCAAAAACCAGTAACAATGAAGGTCATGGCCCTGACCCTGAAAGAGCCTCGAATGTGGCACTTTCCAAAATCTCAGCGCTAGGACGAAGGAGACGTCTCTAGTGCCTGCTCGAGGAAATCAATGAATAACAGGATGACAGTGATATAGTGAAGAACTTTGAAGATCTACTCTTTGCAACTTTGAAACACTATATTATTGTCCCTATGCTGTATGTTATGTTAATGGTCTATCTCTGTTGTTTTTTTAAAAATTGATCTTAAAAAAAATTGATAGCTTTCAAATAGACACAAGCGGTGGGGTGGGGAAGGGGGGGTGGGGCTGCCACCCCCTGCTGAGCTCTGTTAAGCATTTTCCTAGGTAATGGGAGTGTGACTTTATTTACACTTTGTTTTGCTGGGGTTGTCTTACTCCTTTTACCAAGGTCATGCCTGCTAGTCGCTTCATGGCGCAACACCATGAAGCTGCTTGGTAAACATTGAACGGGCCCATTAGTTACTGTTTTCACACTCAGGCTTTTTCTCTTAGTTTTCTTTTCCTTTCTTTTCTTTTTCAGGATATGGAGGCCCAGCAGGTTAATGAAGCAGAGTCAGCCAGAGAACAGTTACAAGATCTGCAAGAACAAATCGCTGGGCAGAAAGCATCTAGACAAGAGCTGGAGGCAGAGTTGGACCGGCAGAAGCAGGTGGGTGTTCCGGAGCAGTTTCTTCCCAGGATCAGCCTTGCCCCTGAGGGGTCACGTGAGGAGGAAAGCAGCTTGTGGACGCTCCTAGGGGTTCTCGGGCATCGCTGTGCTGGGGACCCTCCCACCTTATTCTCCTGCCATAACTCCTCATTGTTTGCTTTTCTGTGTTTAATTTTCTTTGGGGGCCACACCTGCTGGTGCTCGGGGCTTACTCCTGTCTCTGTGCTCTGGGGTCATTCCTGGTGGTGCTCAGGGAGCCATATGAAGTGCCAGGGACCGAACCAGGGTCAGCTGCATTCAGGGTGAGCACCCTGCTCACTGCACTGTATCGCTGGCCCCTCGTTGCCTGCTTTTTTTTTTTTTTATTTTAACTTATTTACTTTTGGAGGTTCTAGCAGGGGAGCGCAGCTACTCGTATACCCTCGACCGAAGACCGGTCCGTCTCTATCGGGGAAGGC
>JAOXYA010017104.1:0-13681 GCA_028565675.1 Sorex palustris | reverse complement strand
GGGGAGGTATACTGGGGACATAGGTGATGGAGAATGTGCACTGGTGGGGAGATGTTGTTTGATCATTGTATGACTGAAACTCAAACATGAAAGCTTTGTAAGTGTAGCTCATGGTGAGTCACTAAAAAAGGGGTGGGGAGCTGAAACACAGACTGAGCCCCTGGGAGCCCCAAGTAGGGCTATCATCCTCATCACTGCACACAGTCCCCTGAGCACTGGGCTGTGGTCCTAAAACAAAACAAACCCAACAAAATAAGAGGCATCAAAAGTCTTCAGCATCACAGGCTCTGTGTGCCACAGGTGAGGACAGACAACGGAGCCCCCTGCCCCCAGGGCTGTCCCAGCTCACTGCCCTGTGTGACTGACTGAGAGGGCTGGGAACCGGATGTCCACCACAGAGCAACCCCATGCCGGACAGATCTGGCGATCACCGTATTTGGCAAAAGTAGACACGGAGAAGCACACGCAGTTCGAGTCCCTTCACAGGAAGTTCAAGAACAGGCAGTCGTGGGCAAGGTGACAGACGTTTCCCACAGGGTCAAGAGGGAACTTTCCAGGCTGGGGGAAATGGTCCCCGCTCTGCTGGGGTGCCGGCAAACATGCAGAACCAGGAGTCTTTGTTCTGCCCAGTGCCAGATCTTCCTGCTCTTTGGAAATTTCAAGGCGGTGGGGGCCAGAGCGATAGTCCAGCGGCGAAGGCCCTTGCCTTGTACACAGCTGACCTGGGTTCGATCCCCTGCACCTCATATGCTCCCCTCAAGCATCACCAGGAGTGACCCCTGAGTACAGAGCCAGGAGTAAGTCCTGGGCACTGCCCAGTGTGCCCCTGCCCCCCCAAAAAGGAACAACAACAAAAGGAAAGCTTCAAGGCAGACCAGGGAGTGGGCGTCGACTATGTTTTCAACCCCAGCACCACAGGCCTCCTGAGCAACCCCCAAGCACTGCCTGGGAGGCCTCCCTTATCTCAAAAGCTCAAGGGGTGAGGAAATAGCTCAGGGGTGGCAGCTCATCTAGCGTATATTAGTGCCTGCATTCACTGGGGCTCCTTTGGGATTTATTCTGGTCCTACCCAGCGGTGCTCAGGGCTTACTTCTGGCTCTATGTTCAGGAACCTACTTCTGCTGAAACTTGCGGGGCCATAGGCCAGAGTCCCCCTAGCTGTATTAACTCTGACCCTGAGGTAACACCTCAGGTGCTGAGTTGATCCCTCCCAAGCACCACCAGGCGTCAGACCCGCACGGCCAGGCAGAGCGTCTCTGGAGCGGCGGTCCCAGCTCCCGGAGGGTGGCCCCCGTCAAAGAAAAGCTGCAAACATGTCCAGCTCACTCAGTAGTGCCGTCCCGGTTCTCACGGGCAGCTGGGGTCAGGCCGCTTGCCTAAGCTCTCGGTTAAGTGGACACCAAGCAAGGAAGTCTGGCCCCTGCCTGAGCCTCTCAAACAGAAAACCCACGAGCTGGCTACTTTCATGCAGTGCGAGGAGAAACAGGGCTGGGTCTGCAGGGCTAGCAAGGGGTGCTCCAGGGGCTCAGGGCCCAGGAAGGACAGGGAAGCTGGAGCCAGACCCCCACAGCCCTCGCCCCAGGATCAGGGGCTCGTCCACTTGCTACCTGCGGGGGCTGCCTGCTGGGCCCGGCTGGGGCAGCTCCAGCTCAGGTCACCTAGAGGCCAGGCCCAACCCCGGACTGCTGAGGACCTGTATGCGTCACTTCCCACATCACTCCTCCTTCTCTGCCATTCCCCCCAAATTACTCTGCCACTAAACCGGGCTTCCCCCGCATCCCAAAGGTTTGTTACATTCAACATTTGGGACCAGGAAGCTGGGACGACAGTACAGTAGGTAGGGCATTTCCCTTGTACGCAGCAAGATCCGAATTTGATCCTCGGCATCTCATGTGGTCCCCCAAGCAAGCCAGGAGTAATTCCTGAGTGCAGAGCCAGAAGTCCTGAGCACTGCAGGGTGCGGCCCCCAAACAAAAACAAACAAAAAAACTGCTGGGGCAGGTTTGGAGGTGATGACTGCAGGGACTGTCACCTCCTCCAGCTAAGGGCACAGAGGCTGTGGAGCTGGGTCTCCCCATGACCTGCTGGAAACCAGGACCCCACACAGACTCAGCAGCCAGGGACTCTGCATCCGGGCCCGAGCTGGGGCTCCAGGGATACCAGCCAGCCTGGGTCTCTTGGAGTGTCACTTCACCATCAGTGAGTGAGATGACCAGGTCACAGGGGGCTGGTGACCATGGCATTAATTCCCCCCAGGCAGGTTGAAGGGCCTGGACAGGATGTGAGAGGACAGGTCTCAAGTGAGGCTAGCAGGGAGGGCACTTGCCTTGCACACGGCCAACCCAGGTTCAATCCCCAGCCTCCCATATGGTCCCCAGAGCCTGCCAGGAGTGATCCCTGAGATCAAAACCCCTGTCCCCAGCCCCTCTACCCCCCAAAAAGAAAAAGAGGCTGGCTAAAGGCTCAGGAGAGGGGCTGGAGCAATAGCATAGCGGGTAGGCCGTTTGTGTTTGCCTTGCATGGCCGACCCGGGTTCAATTCCCAGCATCCCATATGGTCCCTCGAGCCTGCCAGGAGTGATCTCTGAGTCCAAACTCCCTGTCCCCACCCCCCTCCTTCCAAAAGAGAAAAAGAGGCTGTATCCAGGAGAGTCGGCTCAGGAGAGTTGGCTAGATACCCTCAGGGTCCCATGACCCCCATTAACACCAGGAGCCCCTCCACCGGGGGCTTTCTGGGACCAGCATCTCTCCCATGAGATTAGTCCCTCCTCTCAGCACTCCTTTTCTGTGACTGGTGGGGAGGGAGGTTAAGAGATAGCTGTGGTGAGTGGACTAGGTTCCGGTCTCAGTATCATAGGAAAGAGCCTGTGATCCAGCCAAGCCCCTTCACCTTCTTCAGCCCCAGTTTCCTCTTCTGTTCCGTGGGGCTAAGGATGGAAAGTCCAGAACTGGAGAGATAGTACAACAGGTAGGGCACACGCCTTGCACACGGCCACCCCGGGTTCTATTCTTGGCACCCCTTAGGGTCCCCTGAGCCCTGCCAGGAGTGACCCCTGAGCACAAAGCCAGGAGTAAGCCCTGAGCAATGCTGGGTCAGGCCCCCAAACAAAACAAACAATCAAAGAAAACAATGGCCATTTTTCAGGAAGATTCTGTGGGGTGGCAATGTGAACCGAGGCCACGCCGTAACAAAGCCGTGGCCAATACGCCCCAGTCTCCTTCGTGGGCACCCTGTGCCCTCGGGAATCCATCTCCTGGGCCTGAAAAAGCAGCCAAAACCCAAACTGGACTTTGGCAAGTTACCACTGGCCTAACGCACGCAGGTCTCCTTGGTCCCCTGACCGAGCAGTTTATTTGCCATTCTGAATGTGCACTCAGCGCCCAGCTGACACCACGGGTCAGTGACACTGTGGGAAACTTCACCCCGAGGGGCCTGCTCCCCACTTCACTGTACACTGTCACCCCAGGTGGGGGCTGTCCGGGGAAAAAAGCGCCTGCTGACTCTTACTCTGAAGATGCCCACCAGCAGGGGCTCAGGACTGGGGGCGGGGCTGGACACGGCTTCTCAGTGAGTCCCCAGAGGCTGAGAACCATCCACGGAAGACCCCCCAAGGTCCCATATGGCCCTTTAGGCCAGGCCCGAGGCTGGGAAACTACCCTCAGCGGTCATTGGCCAGGTGGGAGGGGAAAGACGGAACCTTCCCGCACAGGGCAGGCGTGACGGCGGCTAGAAGGATGGGGCCGTTTGCTGGGAAGAAAGGGCAGAGCTGGCAGGCAGGGCAGCCCTGTCTCATTCACAGAGGGCCCTGGACCCCACACAGGAGGCCCTCGGGGAGGACAGAGCAGGGACACTCAGCCCACCCTGGGCTAGGGAAGCCTTAGGGGGTGTGGCTCTGCAGCACAGCAGTTGCCTTGCGTGTGTGATGCCCCGGGTTCAATCCCAGGTGCTGTGACAAGAAAAGAAAGGAAGGGAAGGGAAGGGAAGGGAAGGGAGGGAGGCTGCTGAGGGCTGGGCAGCGTGTGCTGGGGGCTCACGGCAGCGGCTCCATCCCTGTGCCCAGGAACAGACTCCAGGCCCCTGGTAGGGTGCAGCGCGGCCCCTCTGGTTGCCATGGAGACCAGATCTGATCCTCCTCCTCCAGCCTCCCTCTGGGAGGCCGGCAGTGCCTGTGGCCTCCTGGAGAAGCCCAGGGCTCCAATGTCAGAGACAAAGGACTCCTCGGGTATGGGCAGAGGAGCAGGTGAGTGGTGGGGGTCAGCCCACGAGCTGGGCAGAGCAGGGAGGACCACATCAGTGGCCCTGCTTGGAGAGAAGCTAGCCACTACTGGCCAGTGTCCACAGCAAGCCCGCAGCCAGGGTCTACTTCGACCTCACAAGCCCAAGGAGAGGAAGACAGCTGGTAAGTACCACCCCCTCTTCCACGCAGCGGGAAACTGAGGCTGAGAGAGGTTCCTGTCCACAGCAGCAAGCTCGTTCTCTGGTCTCCACTTACTGCTTTTCTGTCTTCCCACACCTTTGTCCACCCAGTCAGAGGACCTCCTGGCCCTGCTCCTACATGCGACGGGAGAGAGAGAGAGAGAGAGAGAGAGAGAGACTGACAGAGACACAGAGAGAGAGAGACAGAGAGAGACAGAGAGACGGAGAGACAGAGACAGAGAGAGACAGGGAGAGAAAGAGAGAGACAGGCAGACAGACACACAGAGAGAGACAGAGAGAGACAAACAGAGAGACAGAGAGAGACAGACAGACACACAGACAGAGGCAGACACACACTAGAGAGACAGAGACAGAGAGACAAAGAGAGAGAGACAGAGAGAACAGGCCAACAGCCTGCCAGCACGGAGCAAAGTCCACTTCACTGTATCCCCCCCCCCAGCCCCCCCAGCAACAGTCGGGCATGAACACTGACAGATCCTGCCGCAGATCAGACCTTCCAAACAGGCTCTGCAGCCAGCAGCCCATGACCAGCTGGGGACGCAGCACCTCTGCTCCACCCATCCCTGCTCCTGCCACGACCCCAGCCAGGCACTCATGCTCTAGCCTGCAGGTCTCGGGAATACACAGACACAGCTGCTCGCTGAGCCCACGGGAGTGCTCTGACGGGCAGGCAGACGTCACGCAGAGAGGCTGTTTCCCAAAGCCAGCCTTGGATTAAGCAGACCAAACCCAAAACTGAACCAAAACAACAGCAACACAAATCCCACCAAAGCAAGACCAAAATAAAGCATTCCTCAGCAGGAATGCACTCGCACCGGCATATTCCAATTCTCCCACTAGGTGGCAGGAGTAGGACGAGTCAAGGCGGTCCTTATGCGGGGTGAGCATGTTCAGTCGGCCTGCTGGTGCCTGCGGCTACTCCCAAATCAGTGCTCTGCAGTACTCAGGGAACAATGCGGTGCCAAGGATCAACTCCAGGCTCCAGACCAGCCAGCTGCACTTTTGGGGGAAGATTGGGCCATCCAGTAGTGCTCAGAGGTTACTTCTGGCTCAGTGCTCAGGGATCACTCGTGGTGATGGGGTTCAAACAGGGATTGGCCACATGCAAGGCAGTTCTCTCCCTGGCCCCTCTTTGAGCAATCTTCCCGGGCCCAGGACGGCCTTTACATATCCCCCGGGGCACTCAGGCCATACTCACACGAACAGATGCCTAATAACTGCGCACTGGCCGATCCCATCCTGAAGACAACTCCCTGTTTCTTTCCTTAACAACAATTTCAAGGGGGCAGAGAGAAAGTCCAGTAGGTCGAGCACTTGCTTTGCAGGGAGCTAACCCAGGACTGATCCCTGGCCACTCCCTATGGTCTCCTAAATCCCACCAGGTGGGATCAACCCCTGAGCACAGAGCCAGGAAATAAGCCCTGCCAGTACCGGATGTGGTTCCAAAACAAAACCAAAACAACAAAAACAAATAATTCTATCATTTAGGGCTTGGGGTCTGGTGGTCCCGCTGACAAACCCTACAGGACTTCCAGCCCTTCGAGTGAGCAACTTAAACTCGCCTCCTGGTCCCCCTCTTGAGATGTGGAGAAATATCCAGTGCTGACACTGGCCTGAGGTGAATGGAGGCTGGGCTCTGCCCTCCTGGGGCGTGTCGCTGGGCCCCCAGGAGGCAGAAGGGAGAAAGAATCAAAGGGCCACTGCGGTGCTGACCTTGGACGCCAAGCCCCCTTATCACCTGCCTGGCCTGGCCTCCTCCCGGCCCCTCTCCCATATAAGGTTTCATGAGTCCTTAGGGGATTTATGAAAAATTAAATGACTCTCAATCTAGTGCCGAGAGGTGGGCAGGGCCTCTGCAGAGAACAGATGCATATAGTAAGGTCCAGAGAGCCTTGCCCGGGGGCTGCAGCGAGTATCAGAGTCTATGCGCCCTACCTTCATGGCCACGGTGCCCTTTCACTTCAGAGCCCCATAGTTTTAGCTTCTGCAGAAATCAGCCACGTTGTTCCCAACATGCACAGCCTCTCATCCCACCCCCCAGAACACCCCACAGTCCTGCTCAGGCTGTCCGGAGTCCATCACTAGGTCTTCAGCTCAAGCAGCACCAGGGTCTCCTTGGGCCTTACAATGATTCTGCTGGAGAGCCAGAGAGATAGCACAGTGGGTAAGGTGCTAGCCTTGCACACGACGGCCCAGGTTCAATCCCTGAATCCCATAGGGTCCCCCAAACATTACCGAGAGTAATTCCTGAGTGCAGAGCTAGGAGTACCCCTGAGCATCACCAGGTGTGTCCTAAAAAAACAGCAAAAAAGAAACTTCCTCCCCTGTTCACCCCCCTCCCCAAAAGAAACCAAACCAATGATTCTACTGGGCTAGAGAGGGTGAGGTGGGACTCAGGGCACTTGCCTCGCATGCACCTAACCTAGCTCAATCCTGTGCCACAAGACCCCCAAAGCACTGCTGGGCCCAAGTAGCAGCGATGGCTCCCTCTGCTGATGCACTGACCCAGTTGGCCAAGAGTCATTAGGAGAGCCTCCCACCCCAAAAAATGGTCCTAATATTCAATGGGGCCATGAAAAGGTGACTCGAAATTCATCTTCTTGGGCTAGAGCCATAGTACAGTGGTTAGGGTGTTTGCATTGCATGCAGCCAACCCAGATTCCACCCTCTGCCCCGCATCCCAGATGGTCCCCTGAGCCCACCAGGAGTAACCCTGAGCATCACAGGGTGCCCCCCTCCCCGCACCACTAATTTATCATCTCCCCTGTCCCTCTTCCCCTGTGATCAATTGTTTTGCTGTTCCAGTTCCTTTTGTCACTCACCAAGGAGATCAAAGAATTCCTGCCACACACACACACACACACACACACACACACACACCTCACTACCTCTTTCCGAAACGCCAACCTCACCTTTCCTTTGGGTCGTGAAAAGCCAGGTGATGCTGAGCTGCTCATTTCTGCTCTTTACCTGCACGCACACCGTGCCACAGGCCTTCGGGTACACGCACACACACAGATCCACCTCCAGCCGGGCACTCCTCTCCTGGCACAGCTGCCTTCCCTTCACTCCAAGGAGCCTGGCCTTGTACACACACCTGTACCCCTGGGATGACATCAGAGGAACGTGGGATGGAAACAGTGAACTGAGGCATCAGGAGACCAGCTGGATCATAGGCTCTGCCCAGAGGCTTGCCTTGCATGTGGCCGATCAGGGCTGGATTCCCAGAACCACAGATGGCCTCCCAAGTCCTACAAGGAGTGATCCCTGGGCACCTCCAGGAGTGGCCAACATACCCCAAGAAGTCCAGCGCCTTGCACCTGAGTCTAATAATGACTGCTACTTGTCCTAGAAGTCAGTAACACACAAATCCCTTCTGCCGCCCCCCCCCCCCCACTCCCACCCCAGGATACCAACAGTCACTTGCCCTTCCCACCTCCCCATTTCCAGTCCCTTGGTTCCAGGGCAGCTGCTGAGGATCCACTTTCTTCAGCTTCACGTGGGGTGGGCAGGGCCCTGAGTCTGCTGGCTAGCACAGTGAGAAAGAATGTGCTCTAGCCTCTTGCTATCACTGCAGCCCCCGCCGCCCCCCCGCCAGTGAGAATGAATGTGACGGGTCATTTCCTAGCAGAGGCTGGCAATACCCATGCATGATCCTCCGTGCTCCCTCTCTGTGCTCCCTCTGCTCCTGGGGGCTGTAAGTCTTTCAAGCGGCGGGCGGGCTGAGTCTATAAGCGGCCACGTCCAGCAGTGTCCGCTCCCGACCGACACAGAGGGGCAGGAGCAAGCAACAGGCCAGTTCGTGTGAGTCAAGGCTGTCTCAGGACGGGGTGGCTCCTTGGCATCAACCCCACCGCGTCCAGGTGCGGCCCGCCTGCCCGTCCCAGGCTCTGAGAAGCTCCTGGTCGGCTCCTCAGTGCTCTGCAAGCCTCTGCTCTCCGCGCCGCCCCCCCACCCCCACCCCCAACCCTCCTCTGGTTCAGCAGAGCCAGGAATGCCGATCGCCCTCTTCTGGCGGGAGAGGGGAAGGGACCCTCAAATTCCCGACCTCAGGGTTTGATAGGAGCGGGCACCAGAGGACGGGCCTTCTCTGCCAGACTGGGAGACCCACCCACACACCCTACCAGGGTGGGGCAGTGAGCCATCCATACGTAACTAAGCCCCAGAGGTAATGTGTGATGTGAGCCCCGAAGTAGACAAGGGAAAGTCCCATGTTGGTTACAGCTTCGTGCAGGACAGCAAAAGACAGCGGCACCCCGGTGTCCAAGGCAGGGCGATTGCATCGATGGGGGGAAAGAGACCTGGACCCGCGTGGGCTAAGTGAAACCCGCCGGCCACAAGGTGACAAGTAGGGTGACGCACTCCTCTGAGAGTCCCGTCCACAGACAGGAAGCAGAAGGATGGCTGCGGGGCGGGGGGAGGGCAGATGTTACAGGGGGTGCAGTTTCTGACCTGCAAGGCAACAAGAGTCCTTGTGTGCCCACGAATGTCCCTAAATGCCATCAAAGTGCACGCTCACAAGAGTAGGTTTTACAGTCACACACTGAAACATAATTTGAAAAATAAACTAAGATACAACAACGACAAAAAGCAGAGAGGGGAGGTGTGGCCTCAGAGACAGAAACTCTTTCATAGGGGCTGGGCAGGGGGCGAGGGGACAGACCCAGGTTGGGGACCAGCTCATCGCGCAGAGAGAGCTCGAGAGTCACCTTCTGGGCTCCAAAGACAGGCTCCACCCCCTTAGTATGTCTCCCAATTTCCTGGCACAAGACAAGCCTGGCTCTGCCCTGGGCAGAGGCAGCCAAGCAACTATCAGCTCCCATTCTAGTACCGCCTCTTCCATCAGGCCGCACCAGAGTTCAACTTACAACCTTGTGGGGAAGCACGTGGAACCGTCTGGGGGTCAAGGCTGGAAATGGGGCTCCCTTGGGGTGGCCTCTGTCCCTGACTCTGCTCCTACCCCTCAGCCACCCCCCAAGTCCTCTGCTCGAGCCCCTTCAGTGGGGGACGCCAGCCTCCACACCAGGCAGCCTCTGCTCAGAATCAAGCTCAGGACCCGACATGGCCCAGGGGTAGACAGGAGGGGAAGAAACGGGGCCCTCATCTACCAGGAAAACCAGGGTGGAGCTGACACCAGGGGCCAGCCCTCCTGGGGGAGGGGGTGTTTGGGCACATGAATGGCATATCCCAATCTCCCAGGAAAATGAAAGCAAGATTCTGAATGGCAGCCAGGAGACGGGCTTCCTCTCAGGGCCACGAAGAGACAGAGCAGTTGACAGTGAGATTTTTTATTTCCAGTTTTTGTTGTGGGGTCACAGCTGGCAGAGCTCAGGGGTTACTCCTGGCTCTGCACTCAGGAATCACTACTGCCAGTGCTTCAGGGGGTCGGGAGGGTATATGGGGATGCTTGGGATCAAACCCAACTTGGCCATGTGTAAGGCAAACTCCCTAACCGCTGTGCTAGCTCTCCGCGCCCAATTTATAGTGCGTTGGGAGCACAGGCTCTGGAGCCAAGCAGGCGAATCCAAAGCAGAATTTTGGCTGTGTGAGCTTGAGTGACTTACTTAGCTCCTCTGTGCCTCAGTTTCCTCATTTATAAAAATAAACATAAAAATAGTCTCGTCTTCTATAGGTCCTGTGCCAGTAAAACAGCTTGTTGCAAGTAAAGTATCGAAAAGAGTGCCTGGCGGGAAGTAAGAGATACTAGTGGTAGTTCGGGTTCATGCTCGATCATTATTCTCTCTCCCGGCAGTCCCCACTCTGGGACAGACACCAAGAGGATGCCCGGTGTGTGGGATCTCCTTGGGGACTTCTCTGGGCACAAGACAACGGCCTATGACGCACCTGACAACCTGCTCTATCTCTGGCTGCTGCCCCTCCTGAGGCCCCTGCGCACGCGCAGACGGAGCCCTGAGCTCACCCCTGAGCTCATCCCTGGGGGCCCGGAGACTGGCTCAGTCACCAGCCTCCGCGTCTCCACACCAGAAGCGGCAGAGCACAGGCCTCCTCTCCAGGAAGGCACATGCAGGCATGGGGCTCTCGGTGTACTCCAGGCAGCTCCTACGGACAGCCCGCTGCAGGGGGACATCGAGAGTTAAGGCGCAGTCACTGGGAAGGAAGAGTAGAGACAGAAGAATTGGGCTGGGGTGGGGGAAACTGGTTCTGGGGCCATACTGGGCTTGAGTCCCCGTTGCCCTGTTTACCCGCTGTGTGCCCTTGGACAGTTATTTAACCTCTCTGGGCCTCATTTCATCTGGAAATAGAAAGCAGTCCCCAAAGGCCCGGGAACTATGAGGATGAATAAGTGCCTCTGGGACGCCTTTAGAGAAGTACAGGCACCACCTAAATACTAACCACCAAGGCAAATGACAAGCTTGGCATGTTGGCACTTGAGCCTGCAAGAAGACCTTAGTACTCCTCTGCTCCTATAGCTCCTGCTGGGTAGAATCGGACCCGCCCCTGCGGGACAGTCCCCAACATTGACTTTTAATCCAGGGGCTGGAGCGATAGCACAGAGGGTAGGGCCTTGCACGTGGCCAACACGGATTTGATTCCCAGCATCCCATATGATGCATAAGCCAGGAGTAACCCCTGTGCAACTCCAGGTGTGACCCAAAAGCCACCCCTCATCCCCCCCCCCCAAAAAATAAATAATGACTTTTAATCTCTAGGGGGCCTGAGCAGGAACTGAAAGCTCCATTTACAGACGGAATCTGAGCTCTGCCAACACCCTGCCCTGCCCTCCCTGGCATGCCCTGGGCCTGTATGGGGCTCCCTGCTCAATGACTGGCCTCTTCCTCGGAAGCAGCTCCTCACAGCTGTGCTGCAGAGCCCCTGCATGGTTCTCTGAGTGGAGCCGGCCCAGGTTCTTTTTTTTTTTCTGTCATAAGACAGACAGTGCATTTCTTTAGTGAACATCCCAAGACTCCCGAACCCTAGGAGCACATGGGGTCCAAAAGATGTGACAGGGCCAGAACAATTGTCCAGCAGGTAGGGCTGGAGCTCCAGCATCCTGTAAGGTCCTCTGAGCACTGCCAGAAGTAATTCTTGAGCGCAGACCCAGGAGTGAGTCCTAAGCATCACTGGGTGTACCCCCTCACCCCTCAAAAAAGGATGTGACAACAAAAAGCCAAAAACTTGTGCTTTAACTCTGTCACTGAAACTCTCGGGGCCCCTGGGTCCCACTTCTGCACAAATGCAGCATGGTCTACTCCCCAGGGAGTAGGGGGAGATGAGAAAAGGAGGATCCAATGGGATTCACAAGTTTTGTACGAGGGAGGCTCGGGTTCCATTCCTGGAACCTGGATTCCACCTGCATGATCTGAGCGCCACCAGGTGTGGTACCAAAAACCAATTTTTTTTTTAATAAGGCGGCAGTGAGCAGCATGCTGTGGCCTGCACAGAGCAGGCATCCCCTAGACACACACCGTTTACCTTGTTCCTCCACCCTGCAAAATATGAGAGGAGATATGAGGACCAGAGCACAGAACCGAGCAGGTGATGTGCTGCGTGAGCAGTAGGATGAAGAGCTCTGTCAGGTGGTTGGTTTAGAATAAACTCCACACAGCACTCCTGCCAGGTGGAATGGGCAGGGATTCAGAGCAGTCTTCTGTGTGTGTGTGTGTGTGTGTGTGTGTGTAAGAGGGTGGGTAACGGTTGCATCCCTGAACCCTGGCTTCCCCAGAATCTGGTTTACAAATCTCCCCCTTCCCCTAGAACTAGGCAGAAGGGCCAAGAGAGGGGTTCAAGCCCCCCAGCTGCACACACCACCCTGGGCAGTGCCCACACAGCCTCAGGAGCAACCCACCAGAGCAGATGGCATGTCCGCAGGGCCGGGCATACAGCCCCTGTGTCTCTCACATGACAGCATCACGGGGTGTGAGGAGCCACACCCTGCAACAGGAACTCAGCCTGGTGGTCACCATAGCAACAGGCTCCCGCTCCAGCCTGCAAGGGCGGGGCCGATGCCACCACAGGCAGGAGCCGCTCCCGCTCAGCTCTGCTCCCGGGTAGTGGGCGAGAGAACAAACGAAGGGATAGGCATGCACCCTACAGAAATCTGTGTCCCCCCAACCTCACATCCCTCCCCTCAACACACACACACACACACACACACACACACACACACACACACACACACTTGTTCTCCTCCGGGGAATGGATCTGAGGGCTGTGGGCTCTGGAGTGAGCCGGGGGTGCCCCCTCTGTGTCCCTAACAAGCCCACAGTGGCTGCAGCCACTTCAGAAGATTCCACAAGACCTTGGACACCCTGGGGGAGGGGAGAGAGACTGCAGGAGGGGCCACTCCATTCCCACATGGGCCCTTCCCTGCTGTGGGGCCAGCACCCCGGCAGCTCAGTATCCTGCTTCCCAGGCACCCTGCCCTTCAGGATTCCACAGGTGGCCCTGCCAGGCGTCTGCTCAGCGGTGCATGAATGCGCCCAGTGTCCTGGAACTCCTGCAAGACCAAATGTCCCCTGACAGGACCCAGCCCTGTCCTCAGCTGGGGCTGCCCTGGTGGAGTCTTTGCTCAGCAGTGGGGCAAGACAGCAGGTCTGCCCTGGAGACGCACCCACCAAGAGCCACCTGCAGCCTCTCCTTAGAGCATCCAGGTCTCCACCGCATGCACTCAGAAGCAGGGGGCTCAGGCGACCCGCTCACAACCCCCACGCCCCAGGCAGGACACCGGGAAGGAAGCTGGGGCTAGGTGAGAGCCGGACAGTGCCCGCGCCTCCCTGTGCCTACCCATGGTTGCAGGCTCTCCCTCCCCGAGCGGCGGTGCTGGCGGAGATGCCTCCAGTGCCAGGAATGCCTCCTTCCTGCAGGCCCAGCCTTCTCCATCCCCACTGCCACCTGCGCCCTGGGATCCCGCCTCCCTGACCCGCAGGGACCAGCGCCCAATCAGGAGCTGAGCTGTGCACAAACACCCCGCTCTGGGCCCCGGGGCCCAGGAGGGAAACCTAGGTCACCAGGCCAGATTGCAGTGATGACCCCAGGGTACCTGTGGAGAAGGTGCCGGGCTGTGGAGTGCCCTGGGAACCTCTCCCACGGAGGCCTCCAGGATGGGCAGCTGGGCAGAGAGGAAGCGTGGGCACTGGGTGTTCAGAGCCACAGTCAAGGGGAAGACTGCGGAGTTCATCAATACCCATTCTATCAGCGCTCAACAGATTTCCTTCCTTCCTTCCTTCTTTCCTTCCTTCCTTCCTTCCTTCCTTCCTTCCTTCCTTCCTTCCTTCCTTCCTTC
>JAOXYA010017095.1:0-13682 GCA_028565675.1 Sorex palustris | reverse complement strand
CAAAAGTCTCCAATGGAGACGTTACTGGGCCCGCTCGAGCAAATCGACGATCAACGGGAGGGCCTTTACCTTTTACCCGAAAATAATATTGTCTGATACTCAATTTACCAAATAAGATGTAAATGTTGATTCAACACATAAATCCTTAAAAATAAACTAAAATTACAAATATAAATGATATCAGATTGAGATATTAACTGATTCAATGGTAAAAAAAGCATAACGGATGATATGTCAGTAACTCAGTTCTAAACACAGGCAGTTTAGATTGTAAGGAGAGAACATAGGTTTTAGGTTTTATAATGTCTGTTCTTAAGTAGTAAAAGTTAAATACATTTTTTCTGTGTGTATACTGCTTCATTATTTACTTTTAAATCACAGACACTAGATACTCTTGATCATAAGTTAAATCAGTGACATTTATGCAAATAAAAGTGCTCCATTTTCTCCACAACCTCTCCAACATTTGTCACTTTGTTAATAAACATTCTAATATGTGTAAAGCAGTGGATTTGGGAGCATTAAACTAAGTGTACTAACACATAGAAAGACGTATTTTATTTATGAATTACACATGGAATCTTATAAAAGGTGGACTCACAGAGCATGAATGTGATACAAGTGTTCCTGGCTGTGAACACAAAGATACTGATTAAAGAATATAAAGCTGTATATATCAGATGCATAACTCTGTAAATTTTTATAAATAACAATACGATAGTATATATTAAAAGTGCCTAAAAGAACAGATCTAAATTTTGCTATCATGGCAAAGATCATTATGCCAACTGATTGGAGGCTTAGTTAATATTACTTCAGTGATCATATTACAATAGATAAGTGTACCAGATCAGTGTTGTATAACTTGAAATTACATAATACTATGCCAATCATCTGTCACTGCCCTCGCATTGTTCATCAATTTGCTTGAGAGGGCCCAGTAATGTCTTCAATGTGAGACTTTGTTGTTACTGTGTTTGGCATATCAAATAGGTCACGGGTAGCTTGCCAGGCTTTGCCGTGCGGGTGAGATACTCTCAGTAGCTTGCCAGGATCTCCAAGAGGGATGGACGAATTGAACTTGGGTTGGCCATGTTGGCCGCTTGCAAGGCAAATGCCCTACCGCTGTGCTATAGCTCCAGCCCTGTGTCAATAATACCTCAAATAATTGGGAAAAAAGTAGAGACAAGGACGTCAGCTCTTACCAAATGAAGACAAGGAACTGTAGTTGTTTTTTCTTTAAAGAGGCTAAGGAGTATAAGAATATTAATTAGTGCCATTGTACAAAATAGTTTATTCTTGTAAGTTCATGTCAAGCTTAACGTGTTCAAGGTCACAAAGTTCCATGTCACCTGGGCTTCTTGGTACTTGATTCATGCGTGAGGCTCAGACCGAGTGTCCAGAAAGTGGGCAAACAAAGAGAGGTTGATAAAATCTCAGGTCCAAACTAGGCTGCCTAAACAAAAAAGGTCTAAGATGATTGTCTGTACTTTCAATGCATGTAGACTGGCATCTGAAGCATCTATCAAGGGACCTGATAGTGCAAATGCCAAATATCAAGATGACATCATTGTTCTGACCAAGACAAGAAAGCATCATGCCACTTTTGACATTGAAGAACTGCTCCTTGGAACATGCGACAATACAAGTGTTGATGGTGTTGGTGTCCTCGTCAACACAAATTTGGTCATTAGCATTGATTCATTCAAATGTCAAACAACCTGAATTGGACGCTTATGCTTGAATAGATGTGGCTCATTGCTGGCAGTTTCTATCATCCTCGTCTATGCACCAACATCCAACTACAATGAAAAAGAAATTGAGAAATTCTACATGGAACTGGAGAAGTTCTATAAAGAAGACGACACCTTTTACAAGATCATTGTCAGTCATTTTAATGCCAAGAGAGGATGGAGAAGATTTCCCAAAGAACTCCACATAGGGACCCATGTCCTAGAATGGAACGAACAGGGTGAGAGACTGAGTTCATCATGTCAACTAAGACCATCCATGGTAACTCACAGTCTTAGAAGGCCAAATCTAAATGTTGGACATGACAGTCTCCCGGTGGACAGTTCCACAACAAAATTGACCACAACGACGGTTTTGCCTGACCAATGTCACTGTTGTCCCAAAATTCTAAACAGCATCGGAACACCACATCCTTTGTGCAAAATTCTACTAAAAGGAACAGGGGTAAAAGGCTGCAGAGTTTAAAAAGAGAACTCCCAGAACGGCCACCAACTAGGAACTCTTTGGCACTATTGCGGCAACAAGGGAAGATGTCATCATTGACAACATCTACAAGGAATATGATTGACTAGTTCAGCACCACCATGATTGTGCAAGGAACACTGATAGAGAGAAAGCCACAAAATGATGCCTGTCTTCAGAAACTCTCAAGCTCATTTACCAATGTGGCTTGGCGCAAGCCTCAGGAAACCACAAGCTAACATCCAAGTTCACAAAGCAGTGCACAGAAGCGATAAAGGAAGACCTCAAAGAGAAAAGAGCAGCAGTGCTGGCTAATCCAGCAGAAGCCAGGAAAAACATTCTCAACACTGCCTGCCTGTCCTTCGCCAACTACAAGACCAAGATGACTGCCCTCCGATGTCGTGATGGATTTCACATCTTTCAGAAGAGCAACCAAGAAGATGACGTCTCCATGACTCCACTTTATCCATAACTTCTCAGTTCTCTTCTATAGCCATGTCCACCTGTCCACATATCAAATTCCACAGGATGGATATGTCATTCCCAGTGTTCTCCCTTCTGAAATCCAACATGCCATTTTTTCAGCAAAGAAGTGTACATCATCCGGCACAGACAAGATCAGACCAGAACACCTGAAGAATATGCCATCAGTATTCATGAATACAATGGCTTAGCTCTTTACATGCTACCGTTCTGAATGCAAGTTTCCATCCCAATGGAAAACCAGCAGGACTATTCTACTGTACAAGAAGGAAGTCATCCATGACATTGGCAACTATCACCTGATCTACCTGTTGTCCATCGTCTACAAGATGTTCAGTCGAGTCATCCTGAATAAAATTGGCAGAACTCTAGATGAAGGACAACCATGAGAGCAAGGCTGGTTCCAAAAAGGATTCACCACAATTGACCATATCCACATGGTGACCATGCTCATTGATGTTTCTCAGGGGTTCAGGATGCCTCTCTGTCTAATGTTCATCAATTAAAAGAAGGTCTTTGATTCTCTTGAGACTGAAGCAGTTGTTGAAGCCCTAACCAAACAGGGCATTTAAACTCAATACATCGGGATCCTCCATGAGCTGTATTATAGATTCACCACCAGTATCTCACCATTCTACAAAGAAGTGATCATTGACATAAAGAGTGGGGTTTGGCAGAATATCATTTCACTAAAACTCTTCAGTGCCACTCTTGAGAAAGTCGTGCAACGACTGGAATGGGAAGGAATGAGAATTACGATAGACAGTAGACAAATACACCACCTCCGCTTCACTGATGGCATCGTTCTAATAACACCAAGCATTAGCCAAGTGGCACGAATGCTGGCCAACTTTGACTGTGAGTGTGAAAGGGTTAGACTACAGCTGAGTCTCACAAAGACAATGTTCATGAAAAACAAACTCATTCCTGACGTTCCATTTGCCCTCAACTGAATGAACATCTCCGAATGCAGCAGTTATGTGTATCTAGGTTAAGAATTCAACATGACGAACGACCTGGCACCTGAGCTGCACAGGAGGAAGAGAGCGGCATGGAATACTTTCAAGAGCGTTGAAGAAATAGCCAAGAGGGTGAAGAACTTATGGCTCCAGGCACATCTCTTCGAGTCCACCATTCTTCCTGCACTAACATACATCTCAGAGATTGGGCCCTATGAAAACAAGATGAGAATGCTATTAGGGTCTCCCAAAGAACAATCAAAACATCTAGGCTTGCAGGATCACGCTTCACTCAAGTGAGAGAAGGAATCCGGAGTTCTGACCTCCACGATGATCAAGAATCAGGGATGCTGTCTCGTTTTCGAAGGCATCAAAAATCAGATGGGCTGGACACATAATGGGATTTAAAGATGACCGCTCAACTAGAGTCTTTACTGACTGGATTCCACAGGACGTCAAAAGAACACCTGGCCGTCCACCTGTGAGATGGTCAGACTTCTTTGTCAAGACCCTAAATTTAGGGCTCTGCCTGGAACAAGCAGACACCATTGGGCTACACTAACATGGAACAGGGATGAATGGAGATATTACTGGCTCCCACCTCAGCAAATTGATGAGTAATGGGATGTCAAGTGATCTAGTGACCACCTAGCCCTATTCCTGTATTCTTTACATCCATTAAATTCTTACAGTGTTTATCTCTAGTAACATTTTGCTTAACTTCAGCTGGATCTGAAAATACTTGTAAACTCAGTTCCTATGTAATCAATAAACATTAACTAATTTTTTTTCTAAATGTAAAACTTTGCCTTTCTTTTTTACATACAAACTCTTAAAATGCCATATTTATTACAATGAAAACACTGGTACTGATATATTGTTACTAACTAAAATCTAGAATTTATTTTTTAAATTCAGATTTTTAAAAATTCTATCTAATGTCTGTTTTCTATTTAGAGTTTTTTCCAGATACTACCTTATGATTAGAAGTCATATTAATGTCCCATTAAGTGTAGGAAATTCTAAGACTTGTCTTCGTTGTAATACTTTGTCATATATAAAAGCAGTGGTCAGTTACTGTGTATAGCATCCCTAAATTAGGTTTTATCTGAATTTCTCCACATAACTACATTGGAGTTTTTAGTTTGAGAGAGAAAGACCACAAAAAAGGGGATATCTTCATAACAGAATATCAGAATGATTTATTGCTATTGATATTCATCTTGATTACCTGGCTAAGGTACTGTTTGTCAGTTTTTTCTACTGTAAAATTATTCTTTGTTTCTCCTTTTATACACTATTATTTGAAATGAAGTCCTATGCACAGGTCATCCTTGAAAAAGTAGGAAGTTATAATATACTTCTATGCGAACAAAGTGATTATATAAATTATTTGAAATTATTCTGAGTAGAATGTTAAACTATTCTTTGTTTGCATATTTATTGAACTATTTTTGTCAATGTAGGCTCATGGATATTTATTTTAAGGTATTGGTTATAATTTGTAATATTTTATTTTGTTGCTGAAATTGGGCCAGTGCCTCTGAATGCTTTCAAATGATTATCATATTCTTTTGACATACTCATTGTTTTGATTCATGTGTAAGCCCAATAGCAGTTTATTGTTGCTGTTTAACATTTTAATCATTTCTGTGACTACAGTATCCTCAAGAAAAAGTTTTTATATATCAGTCATTTCTCTAAAATTCCATTAGTACCAGAAACCAAGATTTGCATGCCAGTTTCCCTTTTAGTCTCTGAAGTGTCATTTTCTCTATTTCCTTTCATTTACAAAAAAAAAAGGAATAAATGTTTCTGCTAACCCAAGTATATACATATAAAAAGTGAGGTTAATTCAAAATGTCATGAAAAATTCACTACTTATCCTCAATCCATAAAAATAAAAGGAGGAAAGTATTGGGAGTACTATCTATGATACTGACCTCAGAGGTGTCTTCAATGAGACAGTATCATTAGCTAGTAAACTAAAGCAAAACTAGGCAAATGGGACTAATTCAAACAAAATGCCTTCTTCACAATAAAATCAATGATGGTGAGAATCAAAAGACACCAGGCTGAATGGGAGGTAATGCCTACATATCACACTTATATAAAAGAGCCAATATCTTAGAAATATAATACATTCAGAACACTTAGTAAGGGATATAAATCAAAGGAATAGTTCATGGGCTTAGTAGATAGTGCAGTAGGCAGAGTGTTTGCCTTGCACACAATAGACCTGGGTGGATCCCAGCACCCCAGATGGTGCTCAGTAGCCCTGATGAAAAATGATGCCAGAATGGAGAGCTAGGAGTAAGCCCCAAACACTGCTGAATGTGGCCCCCAAACCAAATTCAAAACCAAACTAAAATAAAACAATGAGGCATAAATATTTTGGGGGGTTGGAGCGGTAGTACAGCTGATGAGACGTTTGCCTTGCATGCAGCTAACCCAGGTTCGATCCCTGGAATCCCATACATTCCCCTAGCACATCCAGTAATTCCTGAGTGCAGAGCTAGGAGGAATTCCTGAGCATCTACAGGTGTAAGCCAAAAAAAAAAAAAAACCAACAAAGGAATACTTCACATGCTGATATACTGATATGCTGAATCTTCAGCAGTGCATGGTCCCCTGTGTCACTCAGGAGTGAGACAAAAGATCTAGACATCGCTTCAGGGCAGAACTAGGTATGGCCAGGAACCAAAACAAAATAACAGTAACAACAGCAATACATTAAATAGGATAAATAAAAACAGGAGCTGAACAGATTCCTGTATTCATAGAAGATATACAGAGGGCCAAAAGAAATGAAAAGTGTTCTATCCTAGCGACTATCAGTGAAATGCAAATCTAATCTATGTTTATATATCATCACACACTCGTGAAAATAGTCTACATGGAGAAGACTTGAAACTATCAGTGTTTGTGGAAAAAAAAAAAACCCTCGTTCACTGTTGTCTGATTCAGCCAATAAAGAAACTATTAGAGAGGTTTTTAAAACCCTCAAAAAACTTCCATATCAATCAGTAATTCTACACCTGGGAAGCTATCCCAACAACACAAAAAACATTAATTTGTAAATATATACAACACTTAGTTCACTACAGTACTAATTGCAATGGTTCAAGATCTGAAACTAATCTGAGTGCCCAATAACAGATTAGTGGATAAAGAAGTTATGAATTATATACACAAATAAAATGGCACTGAGTTATGAGAAGAGATGAAATCATGCATGTTATATAGACCTTGATGGAACTGGAGGTCATTATGCTAAATGTAGTGAGTGAGAGGAAAAATAGACAAATGCTTGATGATCTGGTCATATATGTATTTGTTTTGCTTTGCTTTGTTTTATTTAGACAACTCACAGAGGTGCTCAAGTTTAGTTCTGGCTCTGAGTTCAGAAATCACTCCTGCCATAACTCAGGACCAGATGGGGTGCCAGAAATTTCAGTCCAGCAGTATGCAAGGCAAGAGCTCCACCCATGGTACTCTTGCTCTGACTCCTCATGTGTGTTCTATAGAGAAAAAAAGCAAGAAAATAGCCCATGCTCTGTATAAATAAGCACTGATATATTGCCAACAGAATTTATAACAGAGGCTGCCAATGGGGAAGGGTGTGAAGAATCATCGGGATAGTGGTGCTGAATATTGGCACTCTGGTGGTGGGTGTGGTGCAACTATAGAATAGTACAAATCAATACTAACACTATTTTAAACCAAAATACCTCTAGTTAAAATTTGACTGAGAAAAAGGTATAGCATATCTTTGTATATACATACTCTATGTATAGAGTAAGAATATGCCTGGTCGGAAAGCATGTTTCATACCAGTGACTGATGAGACAAGATTTCTAATGCATCCCTCTTATTCACTATAGTATCCTTAGCACTAATTTATCTCTATTGCTGTAATAACTCATCTCCCTGAGGATATTCTTTTACATTTATTTGAAGGGGGTCTGCTGGTGACTAATTTCATATTTTAGTTTGTCTGAGAAATTCTTAAATCTTTCCTTTCGAAGGCTAATTTTTCTGAATATAAAATTCCAGGTTAGGGGTCAGAGCAAATGTACAGCCGATTTTGGCATCCTAGATGGTCCTCCAAGCAACACTAGGAGTAATTCTTGCATGAAGAGCCAGGAGAAATTACTGAGCATTGCTGGGTATGACCTCCAAACAAAAAATTACAAAGTAAACAGATTTTTAAAAAGAAATTTATTGACCTTCTATAATTTGCAACATTATTATTAGTAGTGTCCCATGTCCATAATTCCAATAACACAGTCATCACCAATGGGCCCAACCTCCCTCTTACAAGGACACCAATGCCCCATTAGTAGATTTTTTTAAATTTCAACACTTAAGTATTTAAATTTGTTTTCTTGCACCTAGTTTCTTTAAAAAAAAAACTGGCTCATCATTATTATCACTTTTCCTCCAATTTTTACCATTTTCTCTTTCTGAATTTTAAGATTTTCTGGTTTGGGGGTTTCTACAGATTTAATATGACATGACCATTCTGGGCAGGGGGTACTAAGAACCATACCTGACAATGGCATAGTCAATAAAATAAGTCAAACTTATGATTTAGTCTTTTTCTTTTTTCTCTTTTCTTCTCTTCCTCTTCTCTCATCCTTCTTCCAGCCCCTTCTCTTTCATTCTCTTTCAGTCTCCCTGCAACCCCTCCTTATAGATATATTGTCACAAAAATGGACAAAGACAAATGCAAAAGAAAAATTCACAGAAATTCTGATATTGTATAGTCTTCTATTTTTTCAAATACATTTTAAAAAAAAAAAACAAAAAATCCCATCAATTTGAATTTCTTTTAATACATAGAGTATTTGGTGAATTATTGATTCATTTATGTTATTTTATTAATTTGTATTTTTACTTTTACATTTCCTTAAAGCCCCATGACTTACAATTCACAAGTTTTAGACACCAGCACCAATCCCATCAGAGTCTTCCTCCCTCCAGGTTCTCTCCCAGCACCTCTGCTCCCAGCCTGCCACCATAACAGCACACCTTAATGTATGGCTAATGGAAGTTTGGATCTCTTGTTTTCAATGTTGCTGACTGTGACTTGGATATCAAGCTTTACTGCTCCTTTCCACCTCCATGTGCTCAGATCCCCTTGACCCTGCTCCCCATTGTTTTCTATTTACCTTTCCTTATGCTCTTGATTTCTGTCCTTCTCTGCCTATCCCCTCTCCATACTTTGGGGCCAAAGGTGATTTAGACATCCCCCTTTGAAACATGCACTCACAAATCCATTTGTCCTATATACCACCTAAGTGAGAGCCTCTTGTCCTTGTCCTTCTTCTTCTATCTTAACTTCATTCAACATGATGTCTTCCATTTGACATGTTTTCTTTTCTCCCATTTAACTTGTCCAGTTTATATATTATATGGCATCAAGATGATATTTCACTGTGTACCAGCAATAGATTACCACTAATTTGCCTTCTATAGGATTGTGGATTCCCTTCATAAAATATTTCTTCGTTTCAACTGTTCCTCTCCCTCTTCTTGTTAACTTCAACAGACAAATTTAGCCAAAAATGGCCTCTTAATGTTTTTGACCAATTATTGGTACCATGCAGCACCTCAAATGAGAATTTTTTTCCCATATATGATTATAACATTTAACATATCACAGGGATAATATGGAACATATAATTTAATAACAATTGAATATTGAGTATCAAAGATGTTCAACATATAATTTATTAAATTTTAAAAAATACAATGGAAAATTCTTAAATTCAGGGGGACACTGAGACAATAATGAAGGGAAGCAGACACTGCTGGGCCATGCGGTATTGGAACATTGTATGCATGAAACGCCATCATCAACCATATTGAAAACAAGTTGCCTCAAATAATTTTTAATTAAAAAATAGAATTCTTAAATATATCTGACCCACTTCCACCATGACTTAACATTCTAAAATCATGGTCATTTATTGAAACTTTTCAAATGTCTTTTCCTTCATGTTTAGTATAAGGAGTCTAAACAACATAATTTACTATGCCTTTCTGACAGAATTTTATCATCACAGCACAAGGATGATATTCTGTTTCCAGTTCTCTTTCAATCTTTCATAAATGCATGTATAGAATTTTCACTACTTTTATTGCTCATGTTTTCCAACTTTTGTGAATTTTTAGAACACCTGGTACCAGCACTTCACAAAGCTCCCTCTTCTCTAGTCTATACTGTGATGATGCATCTTGATTTCTGAGTTGTCCTGAACTCTCCCCTTGTTTTGTGGGACCTTTGATTCTTCATTCGTCTTTGTTTATTGAATCACTGTGAATTACAAAGTTAAAAAATATTTATGGTTGAGTTTCAGATATATATTGTTTCAACACAAATCCCTTCACCAGTGCCCATTACTCTGCACCAATGTACCCAATTTCCCTCCCAAGATCCCACCTGCTCCTGTGGCAGGCACTCTGCTCCTCCCCCATTATCGTATGTTCCCTTCTGATAACCTTACTTCTTTCCTGATACACACCCAATTCTGAAAGTATTCCATGCCTTCTTGGATTTGAGACTCACACCAACACCCTATGCAGTTCCCTTGAACTTAACTACGTTGGAAACTAGTGAACGCTGTGGGCTAAAACCACTCATCTCAGATTCATTCTTGTCAATCTCCAGATAATAATTGCTGACCTATACACAAATTCTCCTGTTTTGAGATCTCTCATGCACAGCAGATCTAAACCAGTATCAGATAATTGATTCAAGATATTCTTTGTTCCTCCAATATCTCTCATATGGAAATCAATAGCACATAACAGTAACTGTGGGTAGTTGGTTTTGCTATCCTATTGCTCTAACTCCTTTTATGAACAAGTAAAAAATTCCTCAAAGCCACTCTGTTACCACCAATACCATTTTTCTAGAATTATCAAAAACATGTTTTAATTTGCTCTTCTGAATCACTACATCTTCACATTGGCTGCTCCTTCAATATCCCAGAGTTATAAGTGAAATAAAAACTTGAGACAGATAATAAATTTTCCAAAATAACTAAGCCAAGATTTTCACAGCACAGAGAGATTTGTTGTATAATTAAGTTGTTTTTCAAATAAGGTCAGGTAATGTAGGGTGTCACCACATACCTTTCTTTAACATGGTATAAGAAAAGAAAGATTTATCTGAGTCGATTAAGTTGTTCACTTGACAGCTCTTCTTCCACATCATGCTACCTTTAACTGCATGACTGGTCAGTCTTCATAACACATCATTATCTGCACAGACTACCTAGGGAGCAGATGATGAGCTAAGATCTGCTACCTCCATTCTTCAGGAATTTATTCCATCACACTATGCAAATGGCTTTCCTAAAAAGTTCTGGAGAATCGTTAACAAGAAAATTACAAAATAAGAAGAGGAAAATTTGTACCTTTCTATATTATAATTAAATCTTTCCTATTAGCCCCTAAGTAAAGAATATCTAAAAGTCAAACAATTACATAATCCAACTTTGTGCTGTATAGTTTTCACAAAAGGAGATTTTTCCCTAGATCTTTGCTATGAATTTCTATCGACTTCTGAAAATCCTCCTGCTGTACCCATAACCAAAATCTTTCCAATGTCTGCACAATTATTAATTTATTCACTGCAAAAATATCTATTTTGCTTAAATTCTGAGGGTTTAGTGGAACAGATCAAGTATAGAGTAAGTATTTGATGGCTAGACCTCTTCACTCAAAGAACATTCCCTGAAATGAGCTACTGCTTTTTTTACATATTCTTCAAATTGCCCAAGAAGTAATTAAGTACATCAAACATATAAATTACATACACAAATACACATAAACACACTTTTCCAAAAGAAAATATTAATTTTTCAGAGAAGGTCAAGTTTAAAAATACTAGAAAGAAAGGCCACATTGGTCTGCCATCAGAATGGTCTACCATCAGATGACTTATAAAACCATCTTGTTCACAATGAACTTTCATCTGTACTTCACTATGAAGAAGATAGGAATTACATTATCCATACCTATACACAAACACACACATACATGCACACACACAAATGAATGCCTGTTGTTTCTGGAAACAGCATATTACTGAAAGAAAGGTAAAATAGCCATTTTTTTGGTTAACCAATAATGCTGTCAAAATGTTGAAATTACTCCCTTTAATAAAGTTTTTAGGTAAGGCCCATATTCACCCTTCCTTTCCTTCTAGAAGACCAGGAATGAGTAGAAGTCACATTTATTCTTTCTGATATGTTCAGTACTACTGTAACACATAACAGCACTTTCTAACACTTGGTATCTATTGTTCAAGACTGTATGAAAATATTTTTTTTCTCCCATTGTTAAAGGTACCTCAATATGTTGCTTAAGCTCTCCTCAGCTAACTGGAATCAAAGGATTTTTAGGAGAGAATCCTTGCCTGAGAAGCAACAAATTTTGCTAACTGCTAAACTCAGATTTGATCTCTGCTCTCATAAAACCAAATTGGAAGAATTTTATAAAATTCTCATTGCCAATGCTTCCCATGAAAGAAAAAGGTAAAAGCAACCTAGAATATAGAAAAGTCTTCTACATTTAACGAGCTTCTTCGGGGGATCAGTTTGAGAAACAGGAAGAAACTGGCCTGCAGCATAAGATCTCTGAGTTTAATAGGTGAAACAATTGCTTCCATGACTTTGCATGTTACACATTAAGTCTTAGGTTCATTGAGTCTCAGATAGCTTTGAAAAATGAAAAAAAAATAATACTTAACTCAGAATATGTGAGCCTGTAATGTAAATGTGGCTTAAGTGGGAGATCAAATGGCATGCATGTATGAGTACTGGGTTTAAACCCTAACACCCGTCTAGCCTTTAAAAACCAATAATATGGGTCCAAGTATTATCACCATAACAGCCAACAGAAACATGGAATCATAAATGACATTAAGGACATCACCAAAGATTGTAATAGATTCATAAAGAAATGTACAGATATGAATCTGCATTATATTAGTTGTCTGTAGGAAGTAACATGGTCTCATGATAAGTCATGGAAGCAATTGTTTCACCTATTAAATTTGAAGGAATTATCATATCATTGACTTTAATCAAGAGATCTGATCTCGTCTTTATTCACAGATTAGGAAATTCAGTCTTAGGGCTGGAGCGATAGCACAGTGGATAGGGCATTTGCCTTGCAAGCAGCCCACACGAGTTCAATCCCCAGCATCCCATATGGTCCCCCAAGCATCGCCAGGAGTAATTCCTGAGTGCAGAGCTACGAGTAACCCCATGAGCATCACTGGGTGTGATCCAAAAAGCAAAAAAAAATCAAAGAAAGAAAAAAGTAATTCAGTCTCACATTTAAGTAAGAGAATTCATTGATTTTGACTTGGCTAAATAGTCAATTGCCACAATAGAATTATATAATATCTAGCACTAATAGAATTCTTAGTTCTGCTAACAATTGTTATACTGCTGCTTCTATTAAACAGCATAGTATATGGGAATAAGTATATAAAAAAGAGGAAGTAAAAGAAAGCTGATTCCCTTTGGAAGAAAAAATATCATAGTGGTAATCAAGATAGATTAACTTGATTATTCTAAATTATGTACATAAATAATTAATAAAATAAACTATTAAAAAGATATTCATGTTATAGTTTCAGTAAAATTATTCTTTAAATGTATTATCTAAACTCAGAGCAAAATAATAATAATAGTGCATTTAGACAACTTAAGTGCTTTTTTTTGTTCAAAACATTTTGCAGTCTCACAAAATCTTGCTACTTTTCATATTGCTGATGATAACTAATGCAAAGCATTTTTCACATTTTTATTAGCCATCTTTGAGGAAGTTTATTTTTATTTAGTTTGGTTTTATTTTATTTTTCTCTCCCCACTTATTGATAAAGTTCTTTGGTTTTTTCTTATTAAGTTTTTTTAAAATTTTTATCAGTGAAACACAATGAGGTACAGTTGTAGACTTACAAATTTTTGTGCTTGGGTTTCGATTATACAATGATCAAATACC
>JAOXYA010017012.1:0-42578 GCA_028565675.1 Sorex palustris | reverse complement strand
TGGAGGGATGGGTATTTGATCATTGTATAATTGAAACCCAAGCACAAAAACGTGTAAGTCTGCAACTGTACCTCATGGTCTCACTAATAAAAAAGTAATAATAAAATAAATAAAAATAAAGGAACCCAAGAGGCCTTTATACAACATGCAGAGTGACGGAGGGAGGGCGACTGCCGGACAACTGAGGGCCGTGTCCCCTCCCGAGCTCCGGCTTCCACCGGGGTCCCACCTCCTTCCTCTGTCTCCATGCATGGGGGGCAGGGAGGCCCCAGTCAGCTCACTTTCCTGGGGCGGGTTACTGGTCCTCCGTCCACAGCAGAGCAGAGACCGAAAGCTCCTGATTTGTGCCAGGAACGGAAGAGGGCAGGGAGCCCCCACGGGTCTTATTACAGGGTCACATAACTGGGGACATTGGTGGTGGGAAGTATACACTGGTGAAGGGATGGGTGTTGAACACGGTATGTTTGAAACCCAAACATGAACAACTTTATAACGGTGGAAAAAAAAAAAGATAACTGAACGTAAAAAAAGTTAAATAAATAAAGGGGCATGTTTTATTTCATCCTAGGTTAAGTTTCTCTGCACGCGGACAGTTTCTTTGCCTTCTCTTCTACTTTTCTATAAGTTTTCCTACTTTCTCGAAGAAAGAAAGATGGGCATTTTTTATCAGTGAACAAAGACTTATAACCATTCTAATTAGTGCAAACATTTCTTGTTGTTGGTGTTGTTTTTTGGGCCCCACTCGGCACTCGGCAGTGCTCAGGGCTTACTCCCGGTGGGGATCAGACCCAGGTCGGCCGCATGCAGGGCAAGTGCCCTAACCCACTGCACTATCACCCCGGCCCTGTAAGCCTCACTGTGGACTTTCATGCTTACCTGTAAAAAGGAAGAAGATCAAGACCATTATCATGGTATAGCCAAAGTACAGAATTGTACTGGCTGTGCCTGTGATCTGGAGTTTTGAGAAGAAATAGTGGATTGCGTAGATCAGGAAGTAAACCGCAGTGAAGCCGCTGGTAAGGAACGAGCGCCACTGCCAGTGGTAATCCTGTGGGGATGAGAACAGAGTCACCTTCCTGTAGCCAGGACCGTGCCAGGGGTCAGGGCACAGAGCCCCACCCCCACCCCCCCACGGCTGAGTGAGCTGGCATCTTCCTCCTCCGGAGCCCAGCACCTCCCCAGCTCCTTGAGCGGCTGTGCTGGGAACCGGAAGTTGGCTCCAGCTTAGAGAGAGAGAGCTTGCCTGGCAAGTCTTGGGCCACAAGCTCAAGTCTCGGCACCCTGCAGCACCGAGAGGGTCCCCGACCACTGGCCAGACCCTTGGTGATGGAGGGAAAAGCACCACCCACTTCTGTGGGTTTGTTTTGAGGCCACACCTGGGAGTGCTCAGGACTTACTCCAGGCTCTGTGCTCAGGGATCACTCCTGGCCTTGGGGAAACACATGGGATGCTGGGGATCAAACTAGGATCAGCCGCGTGCAAGGCAAATGTCCTCCCTGCTGTGCTACGGCTCTGGCCCTGATATCACCTAACTTTGGAGCTGCCTTTACAAAAAACCTTCCATTTCAACAGTCACTAATTAAGCGGTAGAATAGAGTCATATTTTGTTGCTGTTGCTACTATTACTTTGTTTTGGGGCCACACCCAGTGGTGCTCAGGGCTTACTCCTGGCCTTGTGGTCAGGGATCACTCCTGGTGGGGCTCAAGGGACGGCAGGCAAGGCAAGAGCTCTACCCACTATTCTATCACTCTCGCCCCCCGCGTGTATTTTCGAATATATGTTTACCAAAGAAAAGTAACGTGCCAAGAACTCAGAGTTCGAAAGTGCTATCTGATTCAGAAACACGGGCCATTTCTGGTTTCTGGATGAGCACGTCCAGCATGTGTGGGGCTTACTCCTGCTCTGCACCCAAGGGTCACTCCTCAGCTCGCACTGCTCTAGGCTAGACCATAGGGGGTACGGGGACTGACCCTGGATCAGGCGTGGGCAAAGCAGGGGCCCTCCCTGCTGGACGAGCGCGCCAGCCCCAGGTCTGTTTCTAGAAGAACACTACAGAAATGATTACACAATTTGTAATATTCGAAGTTCGGGCTGAGCCAGCTCAGAGGGGCGAGCACACGCTGGGTAAGCAGGAGGCCCTGGCTGGAACACAGGGACCACAGGGGCCCCCAAGCTCCACCAGGAGTGGCCCCCAAGAGCAGAGCTGGGAGGAGCCATGAGGACCGCTGCCACCCGGGCTGCCCGCCCCAGATGCCTACCTCTGCACACAGGTGGAAGTAGCAGAGAAGGATCGTGGCCTCAGAGCATGTGATGACCAAAATGATGAAAACCAGGAACAGGAAGCCGAACATGTAATACATCTGGTGGGACCTGTCATCAAACGGGTCAGACAAAAGCGCTGAGTATTTTCTCTCCAGCATGGGAAACTGCCGTGAGCTTTTCATTCTTCCTTTGACTGAAAGGGTTCCACTCTTCTTGTAAAGACGCCCAACTCGCATGGACCCCGGCAGGGACACGGCTGAACTCCACCTGCCCACACAGGGCCGCCAGGAGCCCTTCTCCACGCGGGATGTGCTGTGGGTCGCACTGCTCTAGGCTAGACCTGGGAGACACTGCCTCCACGGGAAGCCTCGGCTGGCCCTGAGGACCCTAAGCGTCCCTCTGGCTCTCTGCTCCCGGAAACCCGAGTCTCCACCAACGCCGGCAAGCTCCGATGGAAGCCCGTGACCCAGCCCTCGACCCAGCCCGCCCCGCGGGAGTGGGAAGACGTGGGAAGCACGGCCTGTGGAAAGGCCTCGGCCCAGGAGCTGCAGGCCATTCCCTGGAAACGACAAATCTCTGCACTCGCACGGCCTCACCCTGAGGATGGAGCATCCGTGAGGCCTCTGTCAGCCACACATGTGGCGGGCCGAGGGTGGGGGGGGCTTGCAGGGGGGGGGGCAGTAGTCAGATGAGGCTCTAACGGGCACTTGAGCTTGGGCGCCCCTGGGGTATTGGAGCCACCCCACGCCCTGGGTCCCGCAGGCCAAGAACGCTGGTGGGAGACCTGGGTTCCGGCGCCCTGCTTGGGAGCCCCCCAGCCCCCAGGACAGAACACCAGCTGCCACTGCCATTCTTCCTTCTTCCTTGCATAAACAGAGAAAAACTTTTGGCTCTGAAGAGTTCGGGTCACCGGAGTGGGCGGCTAAATTTATAAGCTCTAAGCGTGATCCAGGGGAAAGGAGAAAGCTGCATAAGGGCGGAATGAGGCCGAGCCCGCGGCCCGGCTTACCAGATGCTGTTGAGGATGAAGAAGAGCTGGATGAAGATGCAGCCGAAGGGCAGGATGCCGCCCATGACGATGCCCGGCAGGGGCTTGGTGTAGAAGGACTGCTCAGGGATCTGCCGCGGGATCTGATTGGTCCGAACCGGATGCTCGATGGCCTTCGGGAGAGACAGAGGGGTGAGGGTCAGCACACGTGGGCTCCACTGACAACTCTGTGGTCAGCTCAAGCCCTGGAGGACATCAGTGGCCAGTGAGAGTGTGGTCAGTGACGCACAGGGCAAGAGAACCTCAGCACATGGCAGCCTGCCAGGCAGGACCACTGGCCCGGCTCTGCCCCCGACACACACGGGGGGTGGGGGGGTGTCACTTCCTGTTCTCAGGGGCATGGATAAGGCGGCTCAGCCGGCTTTGGCCTTTCGTCACGGGTCACTGGACACTGGATAAGAGCAGGTTCTGAACTCTGCTGGCAGGTTTTCAGTCCAAGATAACAATGCTGTCTTGATAAGAACAGCTCAATTCTACTTGAAGACGACAGTGACTTTGACTGCAGGCAAGGTACCGGGTGGTATTCTCGATTATTCTCCCTCTCATGATGCACCACGAGGGAGGGGAATCAAACCCCCTGAATGGTGCAGAAATGTTCTTGGTGGAGGGAAAAAAACAGGGTTCTACAGCTTCTGTGATGACACATTTTCCCTTGAGATCATGTGTACACAGGTAGAAAAACATGATAGTTTGTCCATTTTTAGATTTTTAACTGGAACATTTGGGAATTCCAAGTACTTAATGAATCCATATAATTAAAAAAGATCCCAAAGACATTGTAAATTAAGCAAAATGCGAAAGAGGATCAAGGTCTGGAGCAGCCAGGGGTAAGGGGGTGGAAACAGGAAGCAGGCACCTAGACCCGCCCTCGGTGCAGCGCTGCCTTCTCCTGCCTTCTCTGAAACGCGGGTGGACACTTTCAGAGAAGAATAAGGGAATACAGGAAGAATGATTCTCCTGCTCCTCTGAGCCTCAGGGCAGATGGAGGGAGCCAGGAGAGGAGAGAAGTTGGACCTTGATCACAAGCCTCCGTGAAAGTCAAATTTCAGCAGGAGGAACTACGTCATTCACTCCCAAGTCTCCTATCAGTAAGTTCTGAGGTGAGGGTCAGAGAGAGTACGGCCGGGAAGGTGTTGGTTCAACCCCAAGCACCCCACAGGGTCCTCTGAGCCCTCCACGAGGGACCCCTGAGTGCAGAGCCAGGGTAAGGCCTGAGTGCCACTAGGTGTGGCCCCACATCAAAACACCCAGAAAACTTGGCACTTTGGCTTTACCAAGTTAATCTTCTTACATTCGAATTTCATATTCCAGGTCTCTCTGTTTAATCTCATCTAGAGATAGGCACACTGCTAAGACAAAACCCTGCGTGCCATTTTTTCAGATTAAAAAAACAAATCCAATTGTTAGCACTTACTAAGTACATAGTTTCTGAAATCTAAGTTTACATCTCTGGTCTCCGTCCATATTCCAAAGTCATTAGTGTTTTCAGAACGACTGCCATCAAACTCAGAAGTCCCTATAAAACTCAGACCCTATGTGAAAAGTTTAGATCATGTTTTCCTTTGTTTTTTTTTTGGGGGGGAAGGTGTGTGCTATATGGGGTGATGTTCAGAAATCACTCCTGGCTCTGCACTCAGGAATCACTCCCCACTGTGCTTGGGGACCAGATGGGATGCCAGGGATGGAACCCGGGTTGGCCACCTGCAAGGCAAACACCCTCCCCTCTGGACTATGGCTCCCCCGCCAACCCCATTATGTTCTCATCCCTTCTGGTGGTAGACGCTCTCTCCACCATGGGAATGTTCCTCGAAAGAGGCGGCCCTCTTGACTTACGTTCTTCTTGAAGCCAAAGTAGGCACCGATGAAGGTCAGAGGCACCGAGATGCAGAACCACAGGGCCAGGATGGCCACCAGCGTGCCGAAGGGGATGGCCGCCGAAGAGCCCTCACCCCAGAGAATCAGGTTTATGATGAAGAAGTCGGCAAACATGATGCTGAAAGACACGACAGGCTTTGGGGTAAAACTCTGTCCCACCCCGCCAACAGCAGCAGCGGACGTGCCAGCAACACTCGTCCGCGCCTATAGACCTCGTCAGTAGCTGACAGCGCACCCACACTGAAGCAGTGAGTGCAGGATGCAGTCTGAATGCAGACCTGCCAGGAATGGCAGCCGGGTACCCCTACAGACAGGGCAGCCAGCACCCTCAGACTGCTGCTTTTTGGGTCTCCTCTCCCGCCTGGGGGTGCCATCCACCGCTTGCTTTCCTGCGGGGTACAAGTCTTTAGGGAATCTATGTATGGGAGCTATAGCTACACTCCAGCAACCATAAATATCTTAAATAAATATCTTAAATATCTTGTTCTTCCGGGGGGGGCCCAAAGAGATAATACAGCGGGGAGGGCGCTTGCCTTGCACGCAGCCACATGGGTTTGGTCCCTGGTACCCCAACGGTCCCCAGAGCCCTCCAGAAGTCAGCCCTGAACACTGCTGGGTGTGGCCCAAAAAACCAAACAAAAACTTTGTTCTTCCAGCCCGTGGCCTTTTATGATCCCAGCCACCCCAGAGTGTGTAAAGTTCACTTCCTTTCCTCTTTCAATATGCTTTAAAGAACACACTGTAATCTGTCTACAATGACTCATACATAACGCCTCATGCATAATAACAAGTTTTAATATGCCATTTCCTCCTTATTCTTTGTCTAACTTTACGTGTGGTGGGGAGGGGGAAGGGAGGCCCACACCTGTCAGTGCTCAGGGATCACTGGAACTCTTTGGGGTGCGAGGAACCAAACCCGGGTTAGCTGAACCTCTGAACTCTGGCTCCAGGCCCCGAACTTTGCGTAACCTGAAAGACTTATCTAAGATCATAAAGATAGTTATATTTTCATTTGACTGCTGTGCCTGTTACAGTTAAGCTTGCATCTCCCTGGAGGTGATTTCTGCGGGTGAGGTGAGGGACAGAATCTCTCCCCCTTCGCTTAGTGTCATCGGCCACCCCAGCAGCACGGAACAGCCCCTATCTGTGACGTTCCCACGAGAGGAGGAAACAGACCCAGGTTCTGTCCCCGCAACCACGAGACAGCTCCACACCCCCTCCGATGGGTGATCAGGAACAGTAGCCAGCAGGCGAACCTTATGGGTCATGTACGCTTGAAGAAATCCTCTCATCGACTGCAAAGATCTTTCTGTTGCTCATGATCTTGTGAGTCGTCTAACTCTGTCACCTCCCGGCACTATTCGACACTGTACTGCATTCATTACTGGCGGCTAAAGGTCTATGGTGGTTAGCTGATGCCATTCTGTCAAATTCTCTTTATAAAGTTTTTTTTGGGGGGGTGAGGGGGGCACATCTGGTTCTGTGGCTGGGGACCAACCGGAGCTGGCCACACGCAAAGCAAGTGCCTTAGCTTTGGGCTGAGTCCAGACACACCGTGCCCAATTTTCACTTAGTAGGTAAGCCTCAGAGCCGGAAGTTCATAGCACTCTCAAACCACATCACCAATGAAAACCAGTATCCTCCCCTGCCCCCCTCCACCAATTTGTGACATATGTTCCTGTTTCATGCTTATGGTGGTCAGAACTTGAGTAACTGAAGCCAAAAAAGTTTTAACAAGAAAGTCTCTTGAGTTTCATCATTAAATAATGATCATTAATTTGGGGGCCAGGGAGGGTCTGGAAAGATGCTGTATGGGGGGACCCCAGGTCCAATCCCAGGAAACACGTGGGTCATCCTCCACCCCAGTAATGTGGGCTGTGGGGTATAAGCTGAAAACCAAGAGAATTAAAGAGATTAAAAAAAATTAAAAGATGCAGGTTTTGAATTAAAGATGAGATTGTTATCACTATAAGGAAGGCTCTCTCTCGTCTCTAAATTCCTATTTTTTAAAATCTAGAAACAAAGTTTACGATTATCTAACGCACTTGCCTTATCTACTACAATCACCCTACACAGGTGTTCTTTCATAGAAAAAGTCGTGATATATATGAGTAAACTTGGATGCTTCTTTCCCTGGTGAAAACCAATTCCCCCTCCCGCCTTCCCTTCTGCCCACTCTTAAGCATCCCACCAGTGAACACCTGCTTTTATGGGTCGGACGAAATGATTTAGTCAGGACAAGGACGATCAGCAATTTGAAAGAACGAGCAATTCTTTTGAAAGGGATAACTTCTACGAAGCCCACAGAGGAAGGAGTGCCATACTCAGTAATGTGCTTGCCTGGACCATCCTGTCCGACTCGGTCTAAAGCTTTTTTCCTTGTTTTGGTTTTTTGGGCCACACTGGGCGGTGCTCAGGGCTCACTCCTGGCTCTGCACTCCTGCTATTACTCCTGGTGGTGCTTGGGTGACCATCTGGGGTGCCAGGGATCAAACCTGGGTTGGCCATGTACAAGACAAACGCCCTCCCCGCTGTGCTATGGCTTCAGCCCCTCAGACAAAACCTTTTTTTCCCTTCTCTTTTGGGCCACACCGGGCGATGCTCAGGGGTTACTCCTGGCTCTGCACTCAGGAATCACTCCTACTGGTGTCCAGGGGACCATATAGGATGCTGGGAATCGAACCCGGGTCGGCCACATGCAAGGCAAATGCCCTATCTCCTGTGCTATTGCTCCAGCTTCCTCGGTCAAAACCTTTAACGCAACCTAACAAAAGGACAGGCCAGACAGGTGAAGAGATGAGGCTAGAAGCTCTACACTTGAAAGTCAATCAGGAAGAATATTGTAACTTTGTAATTCATGGTGATTGGATTGAAAGAAAAAAAAAACTTAGGAAAAAAAATGAACAAAGAACTGGCCATGCTGACTTCTACACAGGAAGAGACAGACTTTTCCCAAAGCAAGTCATGTGGCAGTTATTCTGCAAGAGTGACTAAGGGCTCCCGTCCACTCTTTTATTTCAGGAGGGCCACACCTGGTGGTTATCAGGGTGTATTCCTGGATCTGTTCCAGGCTCAATTCTGGCAGTGCCGGGGGTCTCCCCTGGGCCCAGGGGTCGAAACTGAGCTGGTGCTAAGAAAAGCAAGCGCCTTCTCCCCTGTACCATCTCTTCACCACTTCGCACTTTTTTAAAAAATTAGATTTTTCTCAGGAATGTGGTTTAAAGGCATGGGTTACATATGTGACTGAAAATTGGGGAGATAAAAAATATGACATCATTACAGAAACTTCCACTTACCCAGGACAAAGGAATGACGTTAATAAAACATTCGTTTTCCACTTTTCTCCTCCAAAGGCTGTGAAGAAAAAAAAAGGAGTAAAATACACAGAACAACCCAAAGATATATATATATGTATGTATATATGTTTGTTTATTTTGGTTTTCGACCCACACTGGCAATGCTCAGGGATCACTCCCAGCTCTGTACTCAGGAATCACTCCTGGTGGTGCTCAGGGGACGCTGTGGGATGCTGGGAATCGAACCCAGGTGGTTGTGTCAAGGCAAATGCTCTCGCTGCCGTCCTGTCGCTCTGGCCCACCCCAAAGAGCCCCCGTGACAGTGTGGAACTGGACAAGCTCTCCTGAAGGCTGTGAGGCCATGATGCCCCCCATCTGGCCACGCCGAGCCCACCTGAGATGCCCAGGGAAGGCCAACCCAATGACCTCACCGAGGCATAATAGAAATAGCCTGTCCAGGAGCCCTGAGGCCAGGCCTGTCACTCCCGCCCCCCCCCACCCCACCCCGGGCCCATGAAACAAACTTGAACAAGCTCAGGCAGTTTCCATCAACCGCAGAGGACGAAGACGAGCCACTGGCGGAAAAGTCATAGAACCAAAAAGCCTGGCATGCGACCTGGTCACTTCCATGGTGACCCTGGAGGGCAAGGTCCCCTAACACTGGTGTCTGCAGTGGGGAGGGTGGGGATACCAGAGTGTCAGACCCCGAGATGAAAAGATGGAGTTTCCGCTCCCCTGGGCCCCTTCCCGGCTTTTCCCCGTTCGTCACACAAACAGACGAAGGTCAAGGTAGCCGTGCTGTGCTCTGGGCCCAAAGGAAAGGAAGCTCTCTCAGCTCGGATGCTGAAGGTGAAGCTGGCCCAGAGCAGCAATCGCTTTTGGCTTTTGGGAAAAAAACCCAAAACAGTACAGTTTTAACATGGCTTAAGCCTGGGTAAGTAGCACTTGCCTCGAAAAAAAGAAAAAAAGAAAAGAAAGGAAGGAGGGGGAGGGTGGCAAGTCCGTCCATATACAATTCGAACTCCCAAATTACTAATAAGAGACTTGAGAAATTAAGTCTGAATTTAATTCAACTCTAATAAAATGTCAAAGAAGCCTTTGCTGACACCCAGCACCAACGATGGTTTCGCAGGCTGGACTCCTCCCCCTCGACACCCTCCTGGCCGACAGACAGAGCCTGCAGGGGCAGCGGCAGAGGGCGAGCTGGGGTGCAAGGTGGGCAGTCACACTTGGGCTTTCATTTGGTGGGGGCGGGGGGCACCACACCGCAGTGCTCAGGGCTGAGTGCTGGCTCTGCACTCAGGGATTACTCCTGCTAGGGCTCAAAGGACCATGTGAGGGGGGACCGACCCGGGTTGGTCCTTGTGCCGGCCAGTGCCCTGCTGTGCTAAGGCACAGAGGAGGGGAGAGGGGCACAGACCGGAACTCCGGCAGAGGCAGGACAGCCCATTTGCGGAGGCCCTGAGGCACGGAGGCTCAGGACAAGGAAAGAGGGAGAGCCCGTGGCAGCAGAGCAGAAGAAAGGGACCACTCTGATCCTCTGCCTTCAGAAAAGGGCCTCAGGGAGAGGCACCCACTCAGAACCGGGTGGAATGTGCTGAGTCCAGGACAACCAGCCTGGGCCTGGGGCTGAGCCTGGCCAGCCTCAGACAAGCAAGCCCTCGGCTGGACTTCAAAACTGCTTCAGCCAGGAGATCCCGGGGTGCCCAAGCTCGGTCCCGTCTGCCTGGCACCTGAGACCCCTGCCCACGAGGCCTCAGGGCCCAAGGGCAGCGAGTGGACTGGCCGCCTCAGTCCGAGAAAGCTGATCTCTCAGTCGGGAGCCCCAGCCCACCTGGCCCCGAGAGTGTGGCCCTTTTCTCTTCTCCCCGAGCTTCACTGAGCCTGAAACTGAGACCAGAGAGCCCGCGCCTGAATACGGTGACTCTCCCCAGGCTCCTCAAACAGCAACACCCGGTCACGTCCTTGTTCAGTTGCTTTATTTCGGGGAGCAATCTACCGGCTCACTCTCTAACAGAAGGCACTGCCCCCTGCAGGGATGACCAGCATCCAGGGAATGAGCCAGCAAGTGTCGGGACACTCTTCCTTCACCAGTCCCAGCTACGTTCCTACGAAGCTAACAAAGCTGTTTGGCCAAACCTCTTAAGCCATAACGTAACTTATTAAAAAATAAATAAATAAATAAGCTTCTGAACAAATGAATCTAGAAACAGTGATGTACATTACATAGACCCCTGGAGCTTCTCATCAATACGGGCAACCCCCCTCAGCCCACCCCATCCACGGCCCCTGCAGAGCCAGGCCTGGCAGGGGTGTGGGCGGTTGGGTCTTACTTACACTTGTAGAACCTGGCAGCCACGTAGCCTGCAGGCGTGCCCAGCAGCACCCAGAGGACCACAGCGCAGGTCATCAGAGCACCTCGGTTGGCAGGGGACAGGAACCCCAGGCATGCGAAGACTGAAAGACAGAAGTCAGACAGTCATGGGGACGGGCTTGACACAGAGGCGCTTCCCTTTGCTCCACGAGAAATAAGCGCATCCGAAGACACGCGTCCCCTCTCCCCACGCGGCCACCCAGACTCAGACCGGACGGCCTCGGGGGACCCCGTCACCAGCTGTCAGCAGCTCTGAGCTAGGGCACAGCCATCCCAGCCCGGGGCCTGCAACAATCCAGCCTGGCTTCTCACTCTGGCTTCTCGACGAGTGCCTCAGAGAGCAGGTTTCTACCCGGTCCTTCCCTTCCTTACAAATCTGCATGTCATCCTTGAGCAGGGGCACCCAATTCTTCTCTGGCGTTCCATTTTTATTTTGTTTGCTTCTTTTTGTTTTGTTTTGTTGGATTTCAGGCCACGCTCAGGGGTGACTCCTGGCTCTGCACTTAGGAATTACTCCTGGCAGTGCTCGGGGGACCTACGGGGTGCTGGGGATCAAGCCCCGGTCAGCCGCGTGCAAGGCCAGTGCCCTTCCCTATGTGCTGTCGCTCCGATCTCTGCTGTTCCAACTCTGGTGCGCGTGCCACTGAGCTGTGCCTGCCCGCCACATTCCCCCACACTCACACAGAGTCACGAAAGTCATGATGAGAATCTGCGTCCCTGACCCCAGGAAGACGGAGAGCAGCATCCCTTTCCTGGGCGGACGGAAGATGTCGCCGTGGACGAGCTTCCAGCCAAACTCCTCCTGGGCATCTTCCTGCGAAGCAAAGGGGATCGCTGAAAGTCATGTGGGATCATCAAGACAGGCAGACAGACAGACAGACAGAGAGACAGACAGCTTGTTCACTGTTGACAACAAGGGTGCTTTCAAATGTTAAAAGACCAAAGCACAGCGGGTAGGGCGTCTGCGTCCCCAGCATCCCATATAGTCCCCAAAGCACCGTCAGGAATAACTCCTGAGTGCAGAGCCAGGAGTCACCCCAGAGCATCCCTGGGTGTGACCCCCCCCAAATAAATAAATAAATAAATGTGATTAAAAAAATACTTAAAAGGAAGAAAGAAAAGAGAATGTGAATCCAAGACAGCTTTTGAGATGCCAACTCTAACTCGGGCTCTTTAGACTTTATCCAGACAAAGAGTCAAGGCTGGGAGAGCACAGCAGGGAGGAGGGCGCTTGCCCTGCGCACTGCTGACTTGAGTTTGATCCTTGATCCCCAGAGCCCACCCCCCACGCTGCCCCCGGAGTGATCCCTGATCACAGAGCCAGGAGTCACTAACCTCTGAGCATCACTGGGTGTGGCCCCAAAACCCGAATCAAAAAACAAAATAAAAAGCAAGGCAGTTGGAAGAACAAGCCCGCCGAGCACTCACTGTGGAGTCCATCTGGTTGTATCTGGCGATGTCCTTGTGCAGCGTCCGCAGCATGATCATGGCCACCATGCCCGACAGGAAGAGGACGATGACCAGGGAATTCATGATGCTGTAGAGACACACAACCCAGGGCTTATCTGTAGCTTGATTCTTCAAGAGGAAACTCTTTAAGAATAAGATTTCTGGGGCTGGAGCATAGCAGGTAGGGCGTTTGCCTTGCACATGGCCAACCCGGGTTCAATTCCCAGCATCCATCCCATAGAGTCCCCCAAGCACCCCCAGGAGTAATACCTGAGTGCATGAACCAGGAGTAACTCCTGTGCATCACTGGGTATGACCCAAAAGCAAAAAAAAACAACAACAAAATGATTTCCCTAGAAATCAATAAACTGACGGTGCATAATCACCTATTTAAAACCAACAGAGACAAAAGGACTGTCCACTGAGTAACGTGAAGAGAGCATCAGTGGGGACCGGGCATGGGGATCGGTGGCAGAGTGCAGACCCGGCTCGGGCGAGACCCTGGGCTACACCCCCCAGTACCACACACAGAACCACTCATGTAAACCAAAACACGTGACCCACACCGAGCAAGGTTCAGCGAATTGTGTTCTGCCGAATCTCGAGTGCACACATGACTTCACTGACTGAATATGCAGCTCTGGGGTCTATCCAGGGTCAACATTATTATTTTTTGTTCTGGGGCCACACCCAGTAATACTTAGGGGTTAGCCCTGGTGGTCAAAACTCTATGTGTGCTGGGGGTCAAACCTGAGGCGGCTGCATGCAAGGCAAACACCCGGCCCCCGACCCATGGTCAATATCCCTAAACAGCCACGACTCCCAAGGCAGTGCACCCCAGACGGCATGGGCTGTGTAGGCCCTGGTTGAGTCCACCGAGCACACTTCACTCAACAAAATAACTGGGAGTTCAGGAAACATAGGCACACGGGACGCCTGTATTCAGTGGTCGAGAATCGCCTTCCCAGGCCAGGCGATGGTGATGAATGAACAAAGGAGGAATGGCGAAATGGAAGAACAGGGCCCCCAGGCTGACTGGCAGTTAGAGACCGTTTATTTCTCCTCCTCTCCTTCTTACAGCCTCATCCTCTTACAGGTCGTCTTCCTGTGTCTATACAAAAGGACATTGCTAGGGACCAGAGCGATAGTAGAGGGGAAGGCGTCTGCCTTGCACGGCGCCAACTCAGTTTGATTCCCAGCATCGCTTATGGTCCCCCAAGCACTGCCAGGAGGAATTCCTGAGTGCAGAGCCAGATAAAACGCCGGAGCATTGCCGGGTGTAACCCAAAAGGGCAAATAAATAAGAAGTAATTCTGGGGGGGGGGTGGAAAAGGAGATTGCTAAACCATATAAAGAACATAAAGGAAGAGAAAAGCAATATAAGATTATTAGTGCCTGATGAAACTGGGTGTGTCTTAGGAACACTGTTACGGGAGTTAACTCAACAAACCCAAATTCCCTGGGGGAGGAGCAAGGACAAACCAATGTTACGTAACAAGTGACACGTGTCACAGGCATTGATAGCCAAGAGGGAAAGGAGCGTGCCAGCGTGGTGGCCAGTGTCTTGAAAGGGAAGCTTCGAGTCAGCCCCGACTGCTGACCAGGATTCCCGTGAGGCAGAGAGAAGATGCCTCTTCTCCCTCTCCGGCTCCCAGTTACCCGAGGCAGGCACCACAAGCCAAAGCCAGGAGCCAAGTTCACCTGACTCAGGCATCAACTGGGCAGAGAGAGGCTGAGCAGGAGGGATCTGTCCTCTTACCTGAACCACTGGATGTGGGTATGCGGCATGGACTCCAGGATGTAGTCCCACCGCGACGCCCATCTGATGTTCTTATCTTCCTGGAAGGGCGAGAAACACAAAATAAGCAAGACTCTTCAACTAGGCACATTCAGCAACCCAGAATTTCCACATAGAACCTGACCTTCAAGCACCGATAAAAGCAATTTTCTTTTTTCTTTTTTTTTTGGGGGGGGTCACACTCAGCGATACTCAGGTTACTCCTAGCTCTGCACTCAGGAATTACTCCTGGTGGTGCTTGGGGCACCATATGGGATGCCAGGGATTGAACCCGGGTCACCCACGTGCAAGGCAAAAAAGCCTTCCCGCTGTACTATCCCCCCTCAATAAAAGCAATTTTCAATCATCCTTCTTCAATCATTCATTAGTCCTGAGATACAGGAAGTTTAGATTTATGCAAGTCCCAAGAAAATCAGGATGAAATGGAGTAGGCAAGTGAAAAAAAAAGTAAAGAATTTCTGAAAGTACTAATACTTGTTATTTTTGTTTGTTCTTGGGCCAACCCAGGTTCAATTCCTCCACCCCTCTCAGACAGCCCGGCAAGCTACCAAGATTATCTTGCCCTCACGGCAAAGCCTGGCAAGCTACCCATGATGTATTCGATATGCCAAACACGGTAACAAGTCTCACAATTTGTTGTGAGACGTTACTGGTGCCCGCTCAAGCAAATTGATGAACAACGGGAGGACAGTGCTACAGTGCTACCAGGAAGAACTATGCTCTGGCCATGGAATTGGGACTTTTGTTAGGTGTGGTCAGAAAGAACAACAACCAACTTTATGTCAGCCAACATCCCCCAAAGAAATGGAGAGTTTATAGGTCACTCTTTCAGGACATACCAAGTTGTTTCTCATTGCATTTATTGATTTCAGTGGATTCATTTATAAACAGAGTATTCATAACTACATTGTAGGATGAGTCCTGGGGCTTTCTCACTTAGAAGACAAAATTAAAGTCTGACCAGTGGAAACCTATAGGTTATCAGCAGATGTCAAACTAGACAAGAAAGAGGAGAAAGTCTTAGAGCCCTAATCGAGAGGCAGCAGCCCAGGGAAGTTAAGTGACTTCTGCAAAGTTACCCAAATCATAAGTGGTTGCACAGAAACCCAGAGTGCCTGGACCCTAGTCTAATGACCTTCCTCTTTTCGGGGAGGAAGGAGGGGACTAAGGGCAACACCCCGCTGTGCTCAAGGCTTACTTTTGGCTCTGTGCTCAGGGATCTCTCCTGGCAGTGCTCAGGGAATCATACGCAGTGCCAGGGATCAAATCCCGGTCAGCGGCAGAAGGAATGATAGTACAATGTGTAGGGTGTTTGCCTTGCACGTGATCGACCCAGGTTTGGTCTCCAGCATCCTATATGATCCCCTGAGCACCTCCAGGAATGATTCCTGAATGCAGAGCCAGGAATAACCCCTGAGCATTGCTGGATATGATGACCCAAAAAAAAAAAAAAAAACACCCAAATCAGGGTCAGCCATAGGCCAGGCAAACTGCCTTAACCATTGTACTGGTGCTCTAACCTTGACCTTCCTCTTAAGCCAGCTAGATACATGTGTAAACGTGTGCTCCTCACTATATACAATAAATTGTAGAAGTACAGAATTGTCAAAGTGACTGTGCAAACAGAAACCATGCAGAGCAATCTTAAATCTAAATGAGAAAAAAATAGGATTGTCTGGGAGCTTTAACTGTTTTTTCTTCCCCTAAACAAGGAGAATTCTGGGTCAGAAGAGTATCAGAAAATGAAAACAGTGGAGTTCATGCACAATTCATGCACAAAGCTAATCGGTGACTGAAAAAATAGCAGTACTCCTACATAAAAAAAAAAAGAAAATGAAAACAATAATGAAAGGAATATTTATTTAGTATTTTGCAACATCTGAGCTTGAAAATGTTATTATTTAATATTACCAAGGGTAGTCTGAACAATGCTGGTTTATTATTTTTTTTATCTCCACCCCTCACCTCTTTCTTCCATTTGTGGGTGATGATGTTACTGTGATGACCAGGGATTGCATATATGCCTGATTTTTGTTTCTGCTGGGAAATGCATAATAGACTGCCGTACTTGCACACTTGTATCACATAACCAGTGATGCTCAAGACTTACTCCTGGCTCTGTCTGGGCTGAGGGATCAATCTTGGCGGTGTTTAGGGGATCATATATGGAATCAGGGAGGCCTATATTTCAGGCAAGAACCTTAGCTCCATACTATATCACCCTAGTGAGAAAATTTGTTCATTTATTTACCAGCATCATTTTTATAGGATACCTTTTCCATTTGGTGACAAATGATTTCCTCATTAGTTATTCGGTTCCTCTCCCATGATTTTTTTTTTCCTGGTTGCAGAGATAGAGTCCCGGGAACAGCAGCAGGGTCTGCAGACCCCTGGTCAGCTTTTTCTTCCTTCTCTCCATTTATACTCAATTCCAATTTCACTCCAGCACAATCAATTCCCATGTATTTTTTGCACTTTCATCTTTGTTAATCAATTCTTTGTTTCAATCACTTTTGAAAGAGTGAAGGGGGAGTGTTTGGCAGCACCCACTCTGAGGCTTTTCCTGACTGCTCAGAAGTGATCCATGAAGGGACCGGAGCAATAGTACAGTGAGTAGGATATTTGCCTTGCATGCCACCGACCCAGATTTGATCCCCGGCATCCCATATGGTCCCCCAAGCACCGCCAGGAGTAATTCCTGAGTGTAGAGTCAGGAGTAACCCCTGAACATCGCTAGGTGTTACCCAAAAAGAAAAAAAAGGGGTGACCCATGGAGTGGCTCAGGGGACCATATTTGATGCTGGGAATTCAAACTAGGGTCAACTACATGCAAGGCAAGAGATTTATCCCTTGTACTATCTCTCTGGCCATCAATCACTTGAAACTATTTTTATTTGGGCCACACCTAGCTGTGTGCAGGACTCTTTGCTCAGAGATCACTCCTGAAAGGGGAGGTCTTGGGACCATATGGGGTGCTGGGGATCAAACCTGAATTCAATTCATGCAAGACATTATAAAACCAACCCATTTCTGAGCCAAAGCAATAATGCACTTGCCTTGCATGAAGTTGATCTGGGTTCTATTCCCTTCACCTCATTATGTCCTCTGAGTCCACCAAGAGTGATCCCTGAGCAGAGAGTCAGGAGTCAGCCCTGAGCATGGCTGAATATGACGTCAAAACTAAAACGAAATGAAAGAAAAGCTACCACATTTTTCAGGGTTGCTATGTATAGTGATCATATGAAGATTTTGGTCCACATAGCATGGGGGATTATAGAGAGAGTACAGTGGGTGAGGCACTTGCCTTGCATGTGGCCAACCCTGGTTTGATCCCCTCACTACACATGGTCCCCCCCTCCCCCATCCCGACTAGGAGTATTCCCTGAGCACAAAGCCTGGAGTAAGCCTGAGCACCTCCAGGTATGACCTAAAAACCAAAAAGAAACAAAGGAATTATATACTGATAAATATCTACTGATAAAGAATGATCCTTGAAAACAAAAAAACATTCTGCTAAGAGATGTTAAACATTGTCTGAGAGATAGTACAGCTGATAACACACACAGCTTACAGTGTTAGGCTCTTGCCTTGCTCATGCCTGACCTGGATTTGACCACTGGCACCATAGGTGGTCTCCTGATCACTACCAGGAGTGATCCCTGAATTTAGAGCCATGAGTAAGCCCTGAGCACTGCATGGTGTGGCGTAAAACTGGAGGAAAAAAAATCCCATAGCACTAGGCAGATGCCTACCAGGCGGGAGAGTAGGAGTAGTGGCAGAAATAGAATCTCGAATTTCCATAGACAATTCCAAAATTGCTTTTCATTTCTTATTGATGTAATTAAGACAATGGGATATAAAATATTTTATGAAAATATTTCATCGTCTTGAAATCTAAAACCTCTTAAGACTACTTAAGGTATCTATTTTGAGGAGTTGGGGGGAAAAGGTTAGAGTGTCTAAAGCAAAGTATGGTGAAGCAACATAAAAAGATTATGTCTTGCTTCCTGGGAGGTGGTGATGCTGCAGTGAAAAGCGAGGAAAGAGATGGAATTTTGCAAAAATGTTCTGTGTTTTTCTGAGTCAGATCTAAGTGAGAGCTTCATTTGATTTGAAATGTCTAGAGCATTAGCAAGTCTATTCACCAGTGCCAGAATAAACACATTTCAGTAACAAGAAACAGATCATCTCTTGCTCTGATGATTTTTAAGCTTCTTTAAAATTTTATTCTATTGGGGTGGGGGTTGGGTCATACTCAGCTCTGCTCAGGTCTTGATCCTGGTTCTGTGCTCAGGGATCACACCTGGTGGTACTGCAGGGACCAAGATGGGGTGCCTGGATTTCAACCGAGATCAGCTACATGGTAGGCAAGTGCTTTACCTACTGTTCTGTTTCTCCATCCCTGAATTTGTATTTTTATTGGGTTACAGGAGATGGACTGGGAAATGTCTCCATGGCTAATGTGCCATAGGAAAATGTCCATTCTGTCTTCTTAGGATAGTTTTTGGAACTTTTTCCTTTTCCCCGGAGCAGCTGCTCTTGCTGTCAGCATCCCTTTCCGAGCCAATGCAGAGAGATGCTCCTTGGAAGGAATTCCCCGTTTTTCTTGGAAATAATCTTGCTTCCTGCCTCGTGCTGATCACTGCTTCTTGTTTGGGTGGGGAGGGAGTCTTCCCCTGTGAAGATTTAACACAGCCAGTTGTCTCCTCAAGATCACTGCTGAGAATTTCTCTCTGAGGAAGTTGTCTTTTTCTAGAGTTTGGAGAAAGAGACAGATGGATATTTTATTTTCTTAAGGAGTCGCTTTTCTAAGGAGTTGCTTTTCCTTCTTTTTGGGTCTTGTCTTTCTTCATCTCCTCACACTCCTCTGAAGTGCTGCTACTGTTTTCAGAAGATGCGAGGACTATTGCAGAGGGCGTCTACTCTGGGACTGGAGGGCTGGAAGGATAGTACAGTGGGTAGGGAGCTTTCCCTGCACATGGTTGACCCAGATTCCATCCCCAGCATCCTATATGGTTCCTTGATCAGCCCCGGGAGTAAGTCCTGAGCGTTGCCAAGTGTGGCCCTAAAACAAAAGCCAAAAGGTTGTTTTCTTCTTTCTCCAGCTTTCTGGTAATGCCAGCAGCCCCTACCCTGGCCTTCTTCATGGCACTTAGATTTTTTTTTTTATGGAGTTTCTCCAATCTCAGATTATAAACAGCCACTCCCCAACTTGGATTTTGTTTTGTTTTGTTATCTTTTGGGGCTGGAACGATAGCATAGCGGGTAGAGCATTTGCCTTGCACGTGGCTGACCCGGGTTCGATTCCTGACCCGGGTTCGATTCCTCCGTGCCTCTCGGAGAGCCTGGCACGCTACCGAGTGTATCCTGCCCGCACGGCAAAGCCTGGCAAGCTATCCATGATGTATTCAGATATGCCAAAAACAGTAACAACAAGTCTCACAATGGAGCCGTTACTGGTGCCTGCTCGAGCAAATCGATGAACAACAGGAGGACAGTGCTTGTTATCTTTTGGATCATATCCATGATGCTCAGGGCTTATTCCTGTCTCCATGTTCAGGGATTGCTCTCAGTGGTGGTGCTTGGGGAACCATTTATGGTGCTGGGGATGGAATTAGGATGCCCTACCTCCTGTACTGTTTCTCTGGCCTCAATCCTCAACTCATTCTCCAAGTTTTTCCCCAAATATAATTCTGGGAACCCCAGAAAAGCAATCAGTTTGTTAGTTAACACCATGGACTTATGCCAGGGATTGGGAGAAGAGCCCTTTGTTCTTTTTTGTTTGTTTTTGTTTTGGGGCCACACCACCCTTGAGATGCTTAGGGGTTACACCTTCCTCTGCACTCAAGATCTCTTCTGGCAGTGCTTGGGGGACTATATGGGATGCCAGTAATTATACCCAGATCTGCCATGTGCAAGGTGAGCACCCCACTTTCTGTACTCTCTGTGGCCCCAAATCCTCTCGTTCTTGGCAGTTGCTCATATAATGAAGTGGAAGTGGAAAATAAGTCCATATTTTGTATTGTTAACCCTTGTCTTTATTGCTCTGAAAAGTTAGTGTCTCTCTTGGGTGCTGGGAACTGGTTATGTAGACACTAGCCATCATCAGGACTAGATTCAGAACTAGCCATTATCAAATTATGTTTATATAAAGGCATCATTTTGATATCTGCAATTTTACTTTATTTGGAAAGGGGTTGGGGACACATTGGGTGATGCTCAGGGCTCACTCTTGGCTTTACATTCAGGAATTACTCCTGGCAGTGACCATAAGGGGTTCCATACAGGATACCAGGGATTGAACCCTGTTGAAATACATGCAAAGCAAGCACCCTACCCACTGTATATTGCTCTGGCCTTGATAACTTCAATTTTAGTTTTTTACACTATTGTTGTTTTTTACGAGTATATATGTAGAAACAGATTTATTGGTGACTTTATGTTTTGGTTTTGTGTCTACACCACTGGTATTCATGGATTACTTCTGGAGCTGAAGCAACAGTACAGCAGGTAAGGCCCTTGCCTTGCATACAGCTGACCTGAGCGGTGCCAGGAGTAACCCCTGAGTATCACTGGGTGTGACCCCAAAACAACAACAAAAAAATCAGGGGTCACTTCTGACTTTCCACTCAGGTCTTATTCCTGGTGGGCATGACTCCAACCCCTATTGATGACTTTAAAGATAAGGTAGATGACATTGTCTTCATTAACATATTTTTATTTTGGGGGGGGTTGGGCCACACCCAGTGGTGTCCAGGGTTTACTTCTGGCTCTGTGCTCAGGGATCACTCCTAGAAGGGTTTTGGGGAACAATATGGGGTGTAAGGGATCCAACCCAGTCGGCCACATGCAAGACCACATGCAATACGTTACCCACGGTACTATTGTCCCAGTCCCTCCTGGCAGGACTTGGGGACCATGTGGGGTGTTGGGGAGGGAACCAAAATCGGCTGCATAAAAGGCAAGCGCCCTACAAACTATACTTACTCCAGCCCTAGTAGCCTCAATTTATTCAGTTTTCATCTGTGCACCTTTTGGAATATGCTACTCTGGACCTTAAAAAAAAAAATCTCTGGGGGAGTGATAGCACAGCGGGTAGGGCATTTGCCTTGCACGCGGCTGACCTGGGTTTGATTTCCAGCATCCCATATGGTCCCCTGGGCACCTCCAGGAGTAATTCCCGAGTGCATGAGCCAGGAGTAATCCCTGTGAAACGCCAGGTGTGACCCTCCCCCCCAAAAAATCTCTGGGCCATAGCAATAATACAACAGGTTAAAGCCCTTGCCTTGCATGTTGCCGAACCAGGTTTGATTTCTAGCATCCCATATGGTCCCCATCAAGCACCACCAAGACTAATTCCTGAGTGCCAGGAGTAACCCCTGAACATAGCCAGGTGTGACCCCCCAACACAAAATAAACAAACAAACAAATCTGCTTGTACACATCAAACAGGTAGCAGAGCAAACTGTGAGATCAGGTGATTTACCACATGGGATAGCAGGGGAAAAGTAACTCAAACACAGCTTAACAATTATATATATAAGTAAAAATTAAATTTTTAGTGGCTTTTGTGACTCCCAAAGTTCAAATAGAGAAACAGCACCAACAGGAAAAGTTTAGAGCAGATCCTGGAGGCATTTTATTAAATTATAACACTCATGAGAGAAAAACATATTGATTCTCCCTGAGCCAGAGAGATAGTACAGCGGTAGGGCATTTGTTTTACATAGGATCTGCTTGGGTTGGATCCCCAGCACCACATATAATCCCCCGAGCCGAGAGGGATAATCCCGGAGTGAAGAGCCTGAGGAGTAGAGCCTGAGCACAGCCAGGTATGGCCCAAAACATGAACAAATAGACTTCCAGTCGGCAAGTTCTCCTGCTTCTGCATCAGCTTTTTTCGACTATTCTGCTTTCTTCCCACATCTCACATATGTGTGCAAGTTTCATTGGCATGTTTCGCTCATGAGAATCCTGAACAAGGTCCTTTAGCTTAACCAGACGCCCACATCTTGGAGTCATCACCCCCAAAAAGCATGTGGTATGCCTTTTGGTGTGCCCCCAAAAGATCCAGCATGGGGCTGCAGTGATAGTAGTACAAGGGCAGGGGATTTGCCTTGCACTTGGCCAGTACCCCATATGGTCCCTGGAGCACTGCGAAGAGTGATTCCTGAGTGCAAAGCCAGAAGTAAACCCTGAGCAAGGCCAGTGTACCTCCCTCCCTACCCCGCCTCTCCCGCCACACAGAGCAAGTTGGGTTTGGGTCATCCACGTGGTTTTCTGATTTGAGATTTAGAGGTGGGAAAGTGTTGATTGCACCTTCCAATCTTCCTTGTAATGAAGAGAATGACTCCTGCCCTTTCTTTTCCTTCCCCTTCTTTTTGCTCTCCTTGTCAGGTATTCACCAAATCTGAGCACTGCTTGGAAGGCTCCCATCTTCCAAAATAAAATAGAGCAGAATAGCACTGTAGAGCATTGATTTCTCTATAGTCACTTGTCCAAATAAAGTGAATGGAACTAATAGCGTGTCAAAATTTATGTCTTTGGGAAAGGTCCAGTGCCCAGTGGTGTTCAGTGCTTACTCATGGCTCTATATTCAGGGACTCACTCTGTGATCATAGAGGGTGGCAGAAATTAAACCCGGTTGACTCCATGCAAGGCAAGCACCCTACCTTCTGTACAATTGCTCTAGATTAGTATTCCATTTTTTGCAGGGGGGGAGTTTGGGCCATACTTACTGAGCACTTACTCCTGGCTTTGCATTCAGGGATCACTCCTGTGATTGGGGGACCAGATGGGACACTGGGGATCAAACCTGGGGAATCAAACCTGAGTTGGCCTAGTGTAAGGCAAATGTCCTACCTGCTGTACTATCAGTCTGGCCCCCAATATTCCTTTTTTTTTTTTGGCCTTTTGGGTCACACCTGGCAATGCACAGGGGTAACTCCTGGCTCTGCACTCAGGAATTACTCCTGGCCATACTCAGGGGACCATATGGGATGCTGGGAATCGAACCTGGGTTGCCGCATGCAAGGCAAATGCCCTACCCACTGTGCTATCACTCCAGCCCCCAATATTTTATTTTTAAAGCAGAAGTTACTCTGCGGAGGCAGAACAACTATAAGCTGCTGATTCAGCAATTGTTTATTTTTTGGGGGGGTGGGGGAGCGTGTTAGTGAGCAAAATTGGACCATATTCAATGATGCTGTAGACTTACTCCTGGCTCTGAGTGTGAATCATTCCTAGTGGTGCTCCACATCAGCAACTTTTTTTTTTCCTTTTTGGGTCACACCAGGCGATGCACAGGGGTTACTCCTGGCTCTGCATTCAGGAATTACCCCTGGTGGTGCTCAGGGGACCATATGGGATGCTGGGAATCGAACCCAGGTCGGCTGCATGCAAGGCAAACACACTACCTGCTGTGCCATTGCTCCAGCCCCATGTCCCTCTCCTTCTGACTCATTTCACTGAACATGATCCTCTCCCGTTCTTGGTTCCTCCTGGCCTTTGCATTAGCGTTGGCCTTTCCTTGGCCCTGGGCTTCTGATCCTTCAGCTGTACTGTACTCCCACCCCACCTCCTCTTTCTCCTTTAGATCTGTGTCCTCAGCCTCTTCCGGTGGAGGCCCCTTCTGACCTTATTTCCTTCCTATGTCCCTGCAATCCTTGTCCCACCCTTTGGTCTCTCTCTCTCTCTCTCTCTCTCTCTCTCTCTCTCTCTCTCTCTCTTTCTCCATCTTTTATTTTATTTTTATAAAGTAGTTCACAATGGGCTGGAGCAATAGCACAGTGGGTAGGGCATTTGCCTTGCACTGGGGACCTGGGTTCAATTCCTCCTTCCCTCTCAGAGGGCCCCGCAAGCTACCGAGAGTATCCCGCCCACACGGCAGATTCTGGCAAGCTCCCCGTGGTGTATTCAATATGCCAAACACAGTAATAACAAGTGTCACAATGGAGACGTTACTGGTGCCTGCTCGAGCAAATCGATGAAAAACGAGAGGATAGTGCTACAGTGCACAGTATTTGTAAAGCGGTAGCACAGCAGATAAGGCGTTTGCCTTGTGCACGGCCGGCCTGGCGGAGCCGGGTTCGATTCCTCCGCCCCTCTCGGAGAGCCCGGCCAGCTACCGAGAGTATCTCACCCGCAAGCTACCTGTGACATATTCGATATGCCAAACACAGTAACAACAAGTCTCAAGATGGAGACGTTACTGGGCCCGCTCGAGCAAATCGATGAACAGTGGGAGGACAGTGCTACAGTTGTAAATGGCAGGATTCCTTCATCTTATTATTTATTCACAGGGATCACACCCATTAACGCTGGCGAGGGAACATGAGGGTCCCCAGGGGAGTTCCCAGAGCCTACTGTTCCGTGCTCAAGGACACCCCTCCCCCTCCCAGGGCCACACTGTGGGGGAATTGTGTGGTACTGGGGATTGAACTCAGGGCCCCACATATGCTAAGTATGTGCTTTACTTCTTGATCTGACTCTTCCAGCCACATTTCTAACACTGTAATCGCTGAGTTGAAAACAAAAATCTGTGCATGCGGGGTCGCGCCCTTTGGTCCTCAGGAGACTGAATTGCTGGGAATGAAACTCAGGTCTCCTGTATACAAAGCATGCACTCTCCCCCCAGACTGTATTTTCTTTATCCTCTCATTCATTCATTGGACATTTAAGTTGTTTCCCTATATTGGATTTTATGATGAGGTAAAGAGCATGGGAGTACTGATAATATTCGTGATAGTGCTTTATTGCCTTTGGATATATGTTCAGGAGCAGGATTGCTAAATCCTTGGAAGCTCTACTTTATTTATTTATATGTTTTTTTGTTTGTTTGTTTTTTTGCCATCCCTGGCAGTGGTCAGAACTTATTCCTGGCTCTGTTCTCAGGGATCAGTCTTGGCAGGGGACCATAAGTAGTGTCAGGGATTGAACCTAAGTTGGCAGCATACAAGGCCAGCACCCTACAGGCTGTTCTATAGTTCTGTGTCCTGTTCTTTGATAGTAGATAACCTTCCTCACAGAAGTGAGGTGATCACTCCTGGAGATTTGATATGTATTTCCCTGATGGTGAGTGATGCTGAGTACCTTTTCATGTACCTCTGGGCCATTTCTGTGTCTTCTTTGGAACACATGTCTGTTTAGGTTTGCTTTTGTTTGGGGGTCATACCTGGCAATGTTAGGGACTTACTCCTGACCCTGTTTTCAGGACTCACTCCTGGTGAGGCTTGGTGGACCATGTGAGGTGCCAGGATTCCAATTTAAGTAGGTAACATGCAAGGGAAGTGCCTTACCTGCTTCATTATTTTTGCAGCCCCCCACCCCCATGATTCATTTAAAAAATCATCTTTTATTTTTTGCAATTAAATATTATTGGACTGGCTATGTGGCTTAAGGGATAGAACACATGACTTAGATGAAGGAGACTCTGAGTTCCATCACTGGCACACGTGACCTTTCAGCACCCCCAAATGTAGCCCTGTAGAGTCTGAGAATTGCCAGGGATGGCTCTTAGAAGTATAACAACAAAGCCCTAACAAATATTCAAATCAGTATCTGTCAGGTTTGTATTGGGAAGAAGCCAGCCCTCCATTCCAGCTCAGAGTGAACTGCTAGACCGTGGGTGGATGGAGGGGGCTCAGTTCCCTTAGCTGTGCAGTGTCTGGCTCATAGCAGGAGCTCAGTACTTTGGGAGCAGGATACCCAGTGAAGATGTGACCTATTGGAACTTCAACCAGTGTCTCTGCCCCAAGGAAGCTTAAGGAATGGTAATTCCCGGCTCCCATTCTCAGGGATTCAGGATGCTAGTAAGAGTGGGTGAGGCTACTGGTTGAGCTTATTTTTTTAACAGATGTACCCCATTTGACAAACACTTCTGGGGAGCCACAGTGGGTGATGCTCAGCAGCCTCATTAAGCCAGTGGGAGGAGGATCCCGGTTCATGCACTCAGGACTTACTCCTGGTGGTGCTCAGGGGCCCATATGGGATGCTGGGAATCGAACCCGAGTTGGCCACGTGCAAGGCAAATGCCCTACTTGCTGTGCTGTTGCTCCAGCCCCAAGACCAGGAATTCTTAAGAGCTTCCAGCAGCATTAATGGGGCCGGGGCTCTTGCTCTGCAGTATCAAACAGAAGCATCAGGCAAAGTTGAAACCTTCCTGGAGGGACTGTGAAGCTAGTTTGGTTTGGGTATGTTTAACTTGGGGCTGCTCTTCAGTGAATGGCCAAATGGGGTTCCTGGAAATCCTAAAAGGATCTGCAGCACAGGGACATCAGTCCTGGTCCTTTGAGGTGCCTTTGCACACAAGGACCTCTCTATACCCTCCCCCTGCTCTGGTTCTTCCTAGGGGACCTCCTACATTCTCCCCCTGCTCAGACTGGAGAGCAGCTCTGGAAGGATGGTGCCTCCTTGTGCTCAAGGCCATCACCCCGGCTCTAAAAAATAGGCTCCTCCTCTGTTTGGAGACTTCATCAGATTTCTCTTAAGACTCAAAATTCTGAAGCAGCTGTTAATTAAACCTTAGCAGCCCAAGAAAAATGACATTAGTTGAGTGAGGAGGACTGTGTTTTCTGGAGTCCGTGAGCTCCGAGATACATCTGGGATTTGTTTCTTAGCAACAAGACTCATCCCAGGCACATGGGTAGTGTCAGAACAGGCACTGTGAAAAGAAACACAAGCCCATAGAGCTGCAGAGAGCGTGGCGCCCCTCCCTCCTCTATGGGCAGAACTCAAGACCTAAAGGTCTTCTCTAACTGGATGTCCTCTAAGACCATTGGTTAGCAGAGAGAGAAGGATTGGTTTCCTTTCTACCCAGGAAACCAATCCAAGCCTCCACCTGGCTTTGGCTAAAACTTCCCTTTCCTCCCACAAGCATCCTTTCCCTCCTACGTCCCTGAGCCTGCAGTGGAATCCAATGGTGTTCTAGTGCTTATTTTTGTTTGTTATAAAGAGTGGAAAGTTTGAGCCTTCGTAGACATTAGAATCCCAAATTCAGAGGTTCTTATCCCTGATACATTTGCAGACTGAAAAAGTCTTAGATCCCTTCTTGAAATAAGGGTTTTTTTATTATTATTTAAAAAATCATTTTGGGACTGAAGTGGATAGTACAATGGGTAAGGCTTCTCCCTTCGGGTGCCTGACCTGGTTTGATCCCCAGCACCTCACATGGTCCCCCCAAGCTCTGCCAGGAGTGATCCCAGAGTCAAGGCCAGGAGTCAGCCTTGAGCTCCACTGGGTGTGCCCTCCCCCCCTAAAAACCAAAAAGGCATTTTTTTGGTTTGGGGGGCTATACTCAACTGTGCTCAAGGCTGACTCCTGCCTCTGGGCTCCTGGCAGTGCTATGGGGATAAAATGGGGTGCCAGGAGTCAAACTGGGTTAGTCTTGCACAAGGCAAGCCCCCTACCAACTGTACTATGTCTCAGCCTCCCCCTTCATAAAAACATTTCCAAATATACTTAATGTATATATTCCCAAAGACAATCAATACTAATGAAAAATGGTATCAAAGCAATTGAAAACAACCTGTCCTTGGAAACGCCAAGTTCTGTTTAGCACATGAAAGAAGACCAGGGACAGAGGGGCCTAGTCAGTGCTGTGATGTTAAATTAGTGATAAGGACCAAGGATGTTCTGAGAAATCGCACCTGCAGTTTGGTACCAAAATATCTGTGATTCTATTGGTTGTGGGAACCTGTTTTTACTTATATTGTTGTGGTTGTTGTTCACACCTATAATTGGACAATAATTACTAAAATTGGGTGAGAGGTTGGGAAAAATACAGAAATTCTTTCCGTCCCAGGGCAGGTATCCTTAAGGAGTGACAGACCCTAAGCTCAGGACTCTTCTTTTTCTTCTTCTGTGTGCCCAAAGCCTGCTGTTTTTATTTTTAATATTTGAATTGTGTGTGTATATACGTGTGTGTGTGTGTGTGTGTTTATAAGAACCATACCTGGCAGTGCTAGCCTGGGGGCTGTCTGTGATGCCAGGGATCAAACTCAGGACCTCGCACATGCCAGGCATATGCTCTACCGCTTAAGCAACATTCCAACCCTGAGGCCAGTTTTTAATCTAAGTTCCTGTGATTTGTGTTATTGGCCGCTCCACTGTGTGGTTAGACAGGCAGCACAGCAGGACATGGGCTCTATGGGACCAGCACAGCTAATACTGAACCTTTAAAGGACAGGTGGGAGTGATGGCTGCTGTAGACACCTGTGACCCCAGCATCAAAGAGGCTCGACAATGAGATTTTCAGGAGACAAGATTGGGGCTTTTGTTTTTCATCTGTTTTCTTAAAATCTACTATATTCCTTGAGCACTTTTTTCAACAAGGTTAGATTCAGTGCCTAAAATAGAGCAGGGGCTTGATTCAGCCTTAGGTCTATACAGTGCAGTTTCCACAAAGCTGACCTGCAGTGGAAATGGAACCTCAAAGATTCTGCCATTGTGTGGGAACAGTCTTGTGCACCAGGTGCCACAAGGGAAGGGGAGGGGTGGACAGGAAGCACCAGGAGCAGACATTGACTACAGAGCCCTGGAGACCCATGGGGATAGAATGTAAGATGCTAGGTGGCGGTCACAGAGAACAGACCTGTAGATGAGTGAAAGGAACACAGAGCACCCCAGTTCCCAGAGTCCCCGAGTCAGCCCCGGGGTAGGGTGCCTGGAACCCAAAGCTCTGGATGCTGCCTGGGATGCTGTAGGAGGAGACTGGTCAAGGCGAATGTCACTGTGTCCTGTCGCAGACATCAGGGTGTGTGACCAGCATTCAACACAATCCATTAAATAGCTTTATTTGTGAATAGTATACACTCGAGAATAAGAGTGCTCAGAGAGCTAATTGCATGGTTTCCAAGTAAGACAACAGTAAACACTCAAAGAGTCAAAGTATGGGCATCTTCAGAGACAGCAGGGCCATTTCCACACAAATATCTAGTTTACATGGATTAGACATGGGGGAAATCTATGAGAGATGAGATATGCAGGATTTTTTCAATGAAGAGGGAGGTTTTGGGGTGGTGATTTCTGTAGTCAAGTCCCCGAGCACCCCATATGGTCCCCCAAACCTGCCAGGAGTGATTCCTGAGCACAGAGTCAGGAGTAAGCCCTGAGCACTTCCAGGTGTGACCCAACATCCCCTTCTCTCCAAAAAGATTCTAACCGTATTTGGCAGTTTCCAAAGGATTCCATGACAACAGCAGATGGCCATAATGCAGGAAGGTATGCACATGTAACGAATGCGATTGGAGAGATAGTAGAGTGTGTAAGGACCTTGCCTTGCATGCAGCCAACCTAGGTTCAATCCCAGCACTACATGGTCCCTGACCACTGCCAGTACTAAGGCCCAAACACTGCCAGATATAACCCCCACAAAAGCAAATGTAATGAGCATATAGTGAAGCTAGAGGTCTTTCAATGGTCACTTGATCTTCCATCTTGAATTTCCTTGGCTCCTACTGATCTTGGGCTTAGGCGAGTCTTTGGCCTTATTGTTCTTACATTTTGAGGTATTTGGAGTCTATAACAGTAACTCTGTTGGCAGAAACATACCAGGCTCCCAGGCTTTGTGTAGGGGGTTGCAAGAAAAACCTGATCAAAAATGGGAACTGATCATAGATAGAAAGGAGTGTGTGGTATATTATAGGCTGGGCACAATAGTTTCTCATCCTTGTATGCACACAGATATTTGATGACGGACTCACAGAGTATTGTGGTTGTGCCAAGTCTTGCAGTATCTGCACATATTTTTCCATAAGGAGTAAAGTTTTCTGATTTCTTCCCCTTCAAAGCCTGTCGAACCCCACATTTGCACTAGCCATTTGCCTGTGTCAGGGGCATTGTGTGTGGGTGCAAAGGAAATTCTCCTGTACCACTCTGAGCTCTCTAGAGGCTGGATGAATAACAAGCATGAGGCAGATTGATAGAGAAAATGTAAGGAGAAATCTAATTACATGGATACCTCCCGCAGCTATGGGAGAGAGCCAGAGAAATTCACCCACATAGTTTTCATACATTAGCTTAAGAATTTTTAGCTAAGACAAAGGTTCAGGGAGAAAAAGGAAAGCCTTTTTGGGCAGTTACTAAAGAAATGAGCATGCATACACACACGCATGCACACACGCATACACACACACACATACACACACGTAGATTTACAATCCACCTTTTCCCTGGAAGAGACAGAAGGGTATGTGGAGACATTAGGTCTCCACATAGTATGAAGTAGAGAGCGTTGCCAGTGGACCACATCAGCCTGCATTCAAAGCCTTCCATGAAATCCACTTTGGACAAACAAAGACATATTTTGTGATGGCTGATACTTGTTCCCCTGCAACTGCTCCAACCACCTCTGGGCAAATACTGAGATGGCCAGGATAGTGTCGCCCTGTTACTGAGCTCAGAAGCTGTGTCTGTGCTGCCTCTGACTCACCAAGAGATGCTGGGGTGGCGGGGGGCAAGATTCTTAGGAAACATGCAGTCTCAGGGTCTCATTTGATAGACATGGACACCAAGGCTTAGAGGCTAGAGTGCCTCTCCCAGATCTTAGGTCAAGAGTCCAAGCCAGGGGAAGAACCCAGTTTTCTCACTCCAAGTGCTAAGCATGTGTGTGGCATGTGGTGTGTAATGTGAGGTGAGAGACATGAGGTGTGATGTGAGGTGTATGAGATGTGTGGGGTGAGGTATGTGAAGTAAAGTTTGTGGGACGAAATTGTGAGTTGTGATATGAGGTGTGTGGGGTGAGGAGGGTAGGGTGATGTCTGTGAGGTGTGTAAGGTGTATTGGGCAAGGTGAAGTGGGTGGGGTAAAGTGTGTGAGATGAGGTGTATGTGGTGCAGTGGGTGAGATGAGGTGTGTTTGATGTGTGGGGTGTGTGAGATATGAGGTAAGGTATGTGGGGTGAGGTGAGTGGGCTGAGGTATGTGGGGTGAGGTGTGTAGGATGAGGTATGTTGGATGAGGTGTGTGAGGTGAGGTGAGTGGGCTGAGGTGTGTGGAGTGAGGTGTATGGGGTAAGGTGTGTGGGGTGAGGTGAGTGGGCTGAGGTGTGTGAGCTGTGGGGTGTGTGTCAGGGCTCTGGAGCAAATAAATACTAAAGCTTCCCAGTGCTTGCAGGGCAGGAGAAACTCAAACAGGATCCAGCCCTGGCTAGGGGTTCGAGGTTCTCAGAGAGATTTTCCAGTCCTGGTTTTCCCATTGAGTCACTCTAAATTCCTCACCAATGGGACCCTCCTGGGCTGGGCCACACAAGGTGGTTCAGAGGTGAGCTTTCAGATAGGGCTGGCCTCTGGGCCAGGATCCCTGAGTGGAATCAGGCTAAGTGGTGATGGGGCAGGGTGGCTAGAGAGTAAGCAAACGGGCCAGCACCCCTAACAGAGAGCACTTCTGGAGGCAGCCAGAGGACTCAATTCCCTGAGCGCCATCTCAGAGAAGAGTCAGCAACCAGAACCAGCAGCTAGGGCATTTGCCTTACGCACGGCTGACTGGGTTTGATCCCTGGCATCCCATATATTCCCCCAAGCACTGCCAGAACTAATTCCTGAATGTAGAGCCAGGGGTTATGTGACCAAAAAATAAAATAAAAAAGGAAATTGTGTGCTTTCCCTGGTGTTTCTGCCCGCTGTGCAAATATCCAGAGGACAGAAGACATAATCCCAGCCCTGCATGGCAGCTTCTTACCCTAATAGGCAATGTCTGATGGAGAGCGCTCCGGCGCCTGACCTGGGTGTCTGACTGGGGAGTCCCGCCATCGCCAGTTCCCAGCACTGCCCACATATTTCCCCGCTGCAAAGAAAATGTTCCACTCCAGTGCTTCGCTTAAGGAATTCTTGTAACTCCCTGTGAATCCCTCCTGACCGTACAATCAGGGAGGGGATGGGGTCAGCAGAGAGGCCTCAGGTCCTGCTCCATCAGAGAAACTTTCCTTCCTCCAGGCCTCTGGAGCACTTCAAGACAGGGGTGACACATGGTGGGGCATGTTCAGAGTAGAATAGAAGGGACAAAGGCAGTACTGGGGGCTGGGAGTGGGCCGGCTATGTGTGTTGGGGCTTTAGGTTCCAGCTCTTAGTGTCACAGGGGGAAATACCCCTGATTTGGAGGTATATAATTTCACTGTTATTTGTATTTCCTGAATCACACTGAACCATGATCAAGATTCCTGGGAGAGGCTGTGGTCATGTGTGTCCCAGGGAAGGGGCTACCATACTAAGGTCACCAATGTCAGGACACATGAATGTCCAAGTGACCTCCAGCCAACACAGACTTCCTCTCAAAATCAGTCTTAATTGAACAACTCTTTGGCTTTGGGGACATTCATGGTGCACAAGCACGCCTCTCCCCACTCCATCCCCAGAACTTGCTTATCCCTACCTGAAGTTCTGCACTCATTAAACAGTAGCTCCCCATTAACCCCAAACTTAGTCCCTGGTGACCTCCATTCTGCTTCCTGTCTCTGTGAACTTAATGACACTCCATTCCTCAAATAATTTCACTCCAACATTATTCATTCTATGTCTGGCTTATTTAACTCAGCATATCTTCAATGTCTCCCTGACTAGCACCAGAATTTCCTTTCTTTTAATCACTTAATTAATTAACTTAATTAATTAATTAACTTAATTAAGTAACTACAACTGGTCTCCTTTCTTTTAAGGATGAATAATATTCCAAATGTGTGTCCTCATGTTGTTGAAACATCTATCCATCCATCTATCCATTCCTCGACCCAACCAGCCAGCCAACCTCCCATCCTTTCATCAATTCATCAGTTCCTCCACCTGTCTATCCCCTCCATCTACCTGCTCATCTGTCCCTCCATCTCGCATATATTCCTCCATTCACTCATCATCCAGCGTTCTATACATTCACCCATCCTTCCACCTATCCACCCCTTCTACCCACCCATCTGTCTCTCCATCCACCTACCCATCCTTCCTTCATCCATCCCTCCATCTATCCCTCTATCCCCCCTCTACACCCACACCTCCATCTATCCTTTTACCTATACCTCCATCCACCCATCCATCCATCCATCCATCCATCCATCCATCCTTCCATCCATCCTTTCATTCATCCTTCCATCTACCCCTCCATTCACCCATCTAGCCACCCTTCCATTCCTCCACCCATTCACCCATCCTTCCATCTATTCCTCAATCTATCTACTATTTCCCACCACCCTTCCATCCATTCCCTCACTCAACCCATCCCTCACTTCATCCATCCATCCATCCATCCATCCATCCATCCATCCACCCTGCCATCCATCCTTCCTTCCCTCCACCCCTCCAGGCATAGTGAGCATTTGAAAGAGGCAGTGACCATTCCAAGAGACTCTATATTCCCCTCAAATTGCCTCATTTTAGTGATCTCCAGGGCTGGTTGGAGCATCTGGATGCCATGGAGGGTGTCAGCAGAGATGAAGGAGAGGAGGGTGTTTCCCTGCTAAAGGTGTGGGTGGTGGACTGTGAGATTGGCTCCCTGCCTCCTTTCCTCCAGGGCCACAAGTCTGTACTGTAACTCCATCCTGCTTGTGGGGGACTGTTCCCAAATGGACAGGGACCCAGTGACTGTTAATCAGGGTGCCAGTCTGAGCCTGAAGGCAACTCTTAGAGTGGCAGCTCAGAGGGATGATGAGTCTGTGCTCAGGTGGCACAGGTTAGACAAAATAGCCAAGTTCTTAATCAGCCAAATCCAAGACCTTTGGCCTCCCATGCTTGTCAGTGACAAATACTTCACTCTGGGTAATCTAGTGGGAGTTGACTTGATGTTGCTTCTAGCCCAGAGTGTTTTCAGATACATTGTCTGAGCAGCTGTGTCTTCTACTGGACACTTCAAATGGTTCATTTGGGGAACAGCATGTAAGCCTCAATGATGAGCCTACTCTTGGTTGTCATAGAGCTATAATGAAACATATCCAATGTGATACATTTCATTATATAAAGTAAGTGGACACCCCCACTTACTTTGTATTGCCAGCAGTTTGATCTGGGGACCTTGGTAGATGTGTCCTGAATACCACAGTGTGGGGGGCACTGCAGGAATGCTGGTGTCTCTTCCTGTCCAGGTGATCTCTTGGTTCTTTGTGCAGTGGCCTGGGTGTGTGGGGATGTGTCCAGGCTTGCGTACACGCTTGAACCACAGTCTCCCTGGGAAGGAAGGGGCTTGGGAAGGGAGGCGTAGCCAAACCTCTCCAGGGTCACCTGACAGGGCAAGCATAGGCAGGGGCCAGGGGCCAGGGAACAGGACCAGTGAAGGGGCCACTCTAAAAGCTACGCCTGTATGCTCTGCTTTTGAACCATCCCCTCCAGAGGGCGACTTGGAACCCAAGCTCAAAACTACCAAATGCTCTTAGGAATGAGTCTGAGCAGGCCACAGAATTAGTGCTCGGGATAAGCATCAGCACGTCCTTTAGAGAACTCGATGCAGTTCCAGTAAGGGAGGCAGAATTCCCATCTGCAATTAGCCAGATGTGCAGCCCGTCAAGGGGCCTAGGGTGGGCCACCAAACTGAGGAACCTGACTTTAGTCAAGGGTAAAAGGGGCCCCAAATCCAGGAGTCTGACCATGGTCTGGGTTCTCAAGGTGGGGGAGGGGCAGCCCCATGGGGTGTACTCTGAGGTGGGGTGCAGAAACAATGACAGCATTTCAGGGAGCTTGTGCGTGGTTTTTTTTTGGGGGGGGTATTATCTGCGTAAGGCTCTTGCATCCAGAAACATCACTGACATTTCAAAGAGGAAACAGTCTTGTGATGTGGCCCCAGGTCCTCTGGGGGAACTTCTCCCTGACTGGTTCTTGGGCCCGTGTATGACCCTCTGGGAGTCATTCATTCTTCCCTCACGAACACTGGCGCACATTGTGTCTGATAGCTTCTGTTTTTTTTCTTGCCCCTTCCCAGCTCTGTCCCCTGGCCCTATCCATCTGTCAGCCTTGGGGAAGGGCAGGAAGATCCTCCAGGACAGCATGGCCCTCAAGATCCCCAGCTTCTTTTTCCTTCATTTTTCAAAGGCTAAGTGAGGCCCAGCCTCAGAGCCCTGGGGACTGAATTCTGCTGAGTGCGACAATAACCACGTCAGCAGGAAGCCCCTCTGGGAGGCAGTGGCCATGGGCTACTGCAGATGGTGCCCAAGAAGGATGGGGAGTCCCAGGGGTCACTTCCACTAAGGGGGAGAGGGGAGGAAGTGACCTTTTCCCCATTGCTCAGGGTTTCAAGGAGGAGCTGTGACCTGTTTATCTGCACAGGACCTGCCCACCCCTCTTTGTGGGGATCCAGAGGGGGCTCCTTCTTTCCTCCTTGGCTTGAGAAACCATCAATAGCCCAGCCCAGTGGGTTCCTGTGAGCCAGCAGCTCGTCCTGCCTCCTGACAGGGATGGGGTGAGGATGCTATTCTGGGGTGGGGCTGGAAGATGTACTTACTGAGTATGATGACATCAGGGCATGTCCCCAAGGGACATACCACACCCCAGGCCCACCAATGATGTAAAAGGACAGGACAAGACAGCAACAGAAAGTGGACAGGGCCCTAGTTCATCACACAATCATCACAGGTCTCATGCCCTTCCCTCCGCCCCTGCCCTCTCCCCAACCCAAATGTGGGGTGATACAGTCGGAGAGGTGGGATATAGGTTAAGGTGCTTGTCTCAAGCACAGCTGACCCCTGATTCAGACCTGAGCCCCACCAGGAGCAGTCGCTGACCTAACCACTAACCAGGTGTGACCTAACCACTCCCATTCCTCCTGCCCCCCCAAAAAGTTTTGGGCCCAAGACACAGTATAGGAGTTTTAATCTTACATGTGGCTGACTCTGGTTCACTCCCTGACATTGCAAATGGCCTCCAAACAGCAGCAGGAGTGAACTCTAAGCAATGCCGGGTGTGGCTCAACTCCCCACACCCTCTCCACACACCCCAAATATTGCTAGAGTCTTCTTCCAGGATTAAATAGGAATCCCCAGTCATCAGAACAAGCTTCAGGGGGTATTATTGTCACTGCTAATTCCAGCAATAGTTGGATTTGGAGCTACATTTAAGGTCTAGAGCTGGGGCCAGAGTGATAGTGGGGAGGTGCTTGCTTTGCATGTGACTGACCCAGGCTCAACCCCTGGCACTCCATAGGGGCCCCAAGAATGATCAGGACTTAATTCTGCATCAGAGACAGGAGTAACCCATGAACATAGCCAGATGAGACCCCAAAACAAAACTAGAAAGATCCAGAACTCTGGGGGCTGGAGGTGCGCAGGAGAGAAGGCACTTGCCTTATGGCACCTGCACCAGCAGCCCCTCGGTTCGAATCCCTATACCACTTGTGACCGCTGGGCAGCGCCAAGAGTCACTCCTGAGCACAGAGCTGGAAAGAGTGCCTGAGCATCACCGGTATGGCCCAGACCCCAGGACTCATAGTCTGTCCAGTTCAATGGACACACAGTGTGCTGGCCATCACTGTATCGGAGCTCTGTGGTCACTTGCTGACCATCAAACTCTCAGGAAAGGCAACCAGACACCCCAGTGTTTATTTTGTTTTTCGACTCACAAGTTCTCTGCACTTACTCCTGGCTCTGTGCTCAGGGATCACTCCTGGCAGTGCTCAAGTGTTCATCACTATGGGGGCCAAGGATTGAACCTGGGTCAGTGTGTGCAAGGCAAGCACCTGCCTGCTGTACCATTGCTCCAACCACACCCTCCAGTGTTTAATGCTGGATCAAACCATTTTGCTCTGCTCCCCAATTGTGCAGGTCAGAAATTTGGACAGGAGGACACAGGGGACAGGGCTGCTCTCATGCCTCCTCCCTGGTGCCCAGAACTTCAGCTAGAAAGACTCAAAGAAAGTCTAGAGACACCTTGACTCACCTGTCGGGGCAACTGCATCAGCAGGGGGTTTGCAGGTCTGTCGTTTGGAGCCTCTGGTGAGCATCTCCCTCCAGGGGCTTACTTGGGCTTCCTTCCAGCATGGCGTTAGGTGGGAGGGAGCAGGTGGGAAGTGGAAATCAGCACTTTAAGACCTGATTCCAAAGGCAGCTCTGGGCCACTCCTAGTGTACTTGGGCTGCTTGGTCTCAGAGCTCTTTGGGCTTTTTGTTTGCTTGTTTGTTTTTTAATTTTTATTGAATCACCATGAGACACACAGTTACAAAGTTGTTAGTAATTGGGTTTTAGTCACACAGTGTTCCAACATCCATACCTTCACCAGTGTATATGTTTCACCACCCATGTCCTCAGTTTCCCTTTCACACCCCCTCCCTGCCCCAGGGTATCATTTTACCTCCTTTCAGCACACAGTTTTTGTCCAGAATGATCATTTCCAACCATCATTGTCATAGGAGAACCCCTAACTCTTAATGGAAGAGTTACTTGGGACCCTATTTTTAAATCCACTCTGATTAAGAAGATGATCTAATATACTGTTTCTCTCTTTGATTTTGTAACATGTTTCTTTCTGTTAGTAAATACTTCTTATTACTTACTCAGTGTCTTTTTATTTTCTTCTTTCCCTGCAACCTCACACATTTCACCAGGAAACCTCCTCTTTCATGTAGCCAGGGCTTTGTGAGGTAAATAGTACCCTACTTCTAGCTCCAGGGTTGCGTCTAATTGCTTAGACCAATAAGCAGGTTTCATTTCCTTTGCCTAATCATTGGTTCAAGGGTAGACTGACAACCACTCTGGGTCAATCTCAGGATTCTTGCCTGCAATGTTGGAACAGAAATTTCTCACCTTCTTGGGACAAGCAGTATGTGAAGGTAAATCCTGGAGTTGCTATAGTCATTTTGTCACCATGAGGAAAATTGATCTGATAATAATGTTGATACCAGAAAGATAGAGCAGAAAATGCAGACACTGAGTCCCCACTTGAGCCAGGGAATCAAGCCAATGCTAACACTTAATAATCAAAACAGTAAACAGAGGGGCTGGAGTGATAACACAGCGAATAGGGTGTTTGCCTTACACATGGCTGACCCAGGTTTGATTCCCAGCATCCCATGTGGTCTCCTGAGCACTGCCAGGAGTAATTCCTGAGTGCGAAGCCAGGAGTAACTCCTGAGCATTGCCAGGTGTGACCCAAAAAAGAAAAAAAAAAACAGTAAACAGAGTGAAGCACTCAGATTAGTTGCAGGTACCGTCAACGCATAACTTCTTAACTTCTTTTCAACCTTATACAGTTAGGAGTTTTATTATAACCATGATCTTACAGTTGAGGAAAGACATATTAATAAGGACAATTTGATGAAGAGACAGGCCTCCCGAGTAGAAGAGTTTGTTTGTTTGTTTGTTTCTTTTGGGGGGGGACATCCCCAACAGTGCTCAGGGCTTACTCCTGGCTTTGTGCTTAGGGATCACTTCTGATGGTACTTAGGGGAAAATATGTGTTGCCGAAGGTCAAACCTGGGTTGGCTGTGTACACGCAAGCGCCTTAACCCTGATGTTATCTCTCCAGCCGCAGAAGCAGAAGAATTTGACCTCATTCAAGTTGGTGAGAAGCAAAGTCGAATCACAGGCCAATCTGATCCCACAGTCAGCTCCTGCTTACTGCCCGTCCTGCCTTTCTGGACCGTTCTTTACATGTATGATCCAAACAAATCTTTTCATTACTTTTCCTGTTTGAGTTCCTTACTTCTAAAACAAAGATGTAATTGTCCAGCCCCCCCATCACACCCCACCACAAGCGTGGTTTGCCCTGTGGCTAAGCAGCACTGCCCGCTCCTCTGAGGAAGCATCCCTCAAGCCCCAGGGCCCCCAGAGGAAGCTGGGCGGGTCTCTGGGAAGGAGCAGGTGTGGCTCTGAGTGTGTGGGGAAACAGATGACATCTGAGTCTGGGCCCTCAAAGGCCTCCTTCTGCCTTTCTGTCTTCCTCCCAGGTCCCAGGAGGCCCTGGGCCAGCTCAGCCCAGTCACCTTCTTCCCCACTGCTGTTGTGTGGCTGCTAAATGAATCCGTAGTGACAATTTGAGATCTCTTAGGACCAGAGTCCTTCCCTTGCTTCCAAACAAGGACTTCTAGTGTTGTCCCTCTGCTACCTGCGTTTGGGAAAAGACCCTTCTTTGTGTGCTTACCAAACTGGGAGTGCATGCCAGAGGCATTCCTGAATTTGGGGGCCTCTGGATGGAGCCCAGGCAGAGGGAGGGCCTCCTTTATTTTCCGCAAACCCGGGTTCCAGTTTGCGTCACTGCTGTTTAGGGGACAGTCTTGCATAGTTGGATTCTGGCAGGTGCAGGAACTTTATAACTGAAAGAGAATTTGATTTCTCTTTCTTTCTTCCTTTCTTTCTTTCTTTCTTTCTTTTCAGGAAGTAAATAGAGAGGGAAAGAAAGAAATAGCAGGAGGGAAGAAGAGAAGAAGGCAAGGAAGAAAGGAAGGAGAGAGGGTGGACGAAACCAGGGAGCTAACTCGAGGGAGGCCTGACATGTGTGTGGACTGTGTAAGGCACCCTCGTCTGACTCCTGGCTCTAAAGACCCCCTCCCCATCACCACTGGGCCCACACAGTGCCCCATCTCAAGACTAGAGCAGTGAAACCCCAGGCCCAGTGGCCTAATATCTAGGGCATGGTCCTGGACCCCCTGGGAACCGCTCAGGAGATAAAAAGAAAAAGAGAAAGATGAAAGAAAGAGGGGAAGAAGGAAAGAAAGTGGGAAAAGAGAAGAGCTCCCTATAATTCGGCTACCGCGAGACAACCTTCATTTTGCTTAATGCACTCCAGACTTGCTCACATACCTAAATATTTTTAAGCTCCTGCACTGTATACATACTATTTTTGTAGTTTCACTTAAGGAGTTGCCTAACTTTCTAGGTCAGGATCATAATTATGGTGTGTTTTTGCTGGCTGCATGATCCTGTGGCAGATGGATGAGTACGGAGCCACCGACTTCAGGACACTGACACAGTGAATTTGGCAGCTTTACAATTTTATTTATTTTTTTAAGGCAGAGTGTAGAGTAGCATTATTGGTGGCAAGCCGCTCTAGGAGCAGGTTACACTGATCCTCCCATTCAAGTTCACATTTGTGTTCCTCATGCACAGCTCCCGGGTGTCAAGTTCCCACTATGTCCCAAGGAAAGACGTTGCCATCACCTACCTTCTAGGGAGGCTCTGTCCGTGAATGCCTTAAACTGAGTGCGCACTGTTTACTCGCTCACTCTAACCCAATCCCACACCCACCCTGTGAGGGCACATCTGACATCTTAATTTCCTAGGCAGAGAAACAGAGGTCTGGAGGGAGATCTGGCCTTCGTCAAGTCTCAGGGCTCACTGGTGTTCGACCCTGGAGTTGGACCCCAGAACCTCTCTTTGTTTTTGTTGCTGCTGTTGCTTTTGTCTGGGGGTCACACCCAACAACTGCTCAGGGCTCATCCTGGCTCTGCACTCAGGGCTCACTCCTGGCAGGGCTCAGGGTAGAACATATGTGGCATTGGGGATAGAACCAGGGTCAGCTGCCAAGGCAAGCATCCTATCCACTGTACTATCCTATTTTGTTTTGTTGGTTTGGAGGTCACACCCAGCAGTGCTCAGATTTCCCTCCTGGTGGTGCTCAGTGGGACCATATGTGATGAACTGTCAGGTCCACCCAGTCAGGCTGTATCGCACTGGGAGTGGCTCTGGAGCCCCCTGAGACTGCTTTGGAGGCCTCCAGAAATAAATGGGTGAAGTGACTCAGGTAAGCTTTGGAGGCCCCTGGAGGCAGGCATGCAGGGTTCGAGGATGGGATGGTAGAATTGGAACCGTTCAGTGACTCGCTCTGGTACACAGCAGGGCCCATGGGCCTGGGCTGCCAAGGGCTGCAGGACAGGGTACAGGATGACATCCTGTGTGTGGCCATGACCTGGGACTCCTGGGATGGTTCCCCTAAGCCCTGTCTGGTGTACCTAGCCTTGTGTGCACTGAGGTCTGGAGGTCCTGAGCCATTGGACCCCACGACCACCTGGGCTGGTCAGGGGGCTAAGGAGGGAGTGACTGGACTTTAGCAAGCACTGAGTTAAGCCTGTGCAGAGTCTGTCAGCTATTTATGATTCAGGCGATTGGATGGGGGCCGGACCCACTCAGAGGGACCCTGTGACTGAAAGGGACCCAGGGAGGCTGGGTCCATGCAGAATCTTTAGCAGCATCTCTGATCAGCTGTCCTTCATTCCCTCATTTGGTTCTTGCACGCTGATTGCACGTGCCCTGTGACCTTGGGTGAGCCCCACTCGGTTTAATCAGTGTCTACCCATCCGTGGAAACATCCTCTTGTCACCTTTGACAAATGTGTTTGCGTTGCCCTGGCCCATCTTTCCACCCATGGTGCCCTTGACACTGTCCTTGTCTGCAGGGAGGCTGTGGAGGGGCAGGGGTGGGGAGGGGACACATTTTGGCTTTTGAGGGTCTCCACACCATCCTGGGATCCTCTGCCCTGCTCATGACACACCCACCCTCCCATCCCTGTCTACCCTCTGATACTGAAGCCACAAACCTGTCTCAGGACGCAGAGCCAAGGAACTGATATTTCATGCGATTAGATGGAATCAATATCCTGGTGAGATCTGGCCTCTTTGTGTCCTCCTGGCCAGAGACCTAGCTCTGTCCCCCAGCCCCCAGGCCCCCACTGTCCACCCTCACTGAGACAGCCTAGGGGCCCAGGAGGGGAGCTGTAGCACAGAGGACCCTGCTAATGAACCCCTGGCGACAGATGTAATAATACCCAGTGCCATTAAAATTAATGACAGGCTTCGGTCCCTCGCCTCCAGCAGGAGAGCCAACTTGCTGTCACAGTGGAGACAATCTGAACAATAGAGGGGGACCTGGCCTCATTTTCTGTCCTAATAAAGATAGCAGATTTATTTGAGGTGTATTGGGGGAGCCAGGAGGGCTCCTTGTCCTCCTGCTTGTATATTATGGAGCTTTTATTCAGATGGAAAATCCAAGATGTGCCCTTTGCAGTGGCTATGACAACCAAGGACTTTTTTTTTCTTTTTAGGGTCACACCCAGCAATGCTCAGGGGTTACTCTTGGCTTTGCACTTAGGAAGTACTCCTGGCGGTGCTCGGGAGACCTTGTGGGATGCAGGGAATCGAACCCAGGTTGGCCGCGTGCAAGGCAAATGTCCTACCCACTGTGCTTTCACTCCAGCCTGACACCCAAGGACTTGCCTCCACCTGTGAGGTCTCCTCTGTCCCTCTCCAGTCCCCTAGAGGCCTTGCACCCGGGGCTCAACCTGTGCAACTGGTCTCCACAGCCACATGGTCAAGAGGCTAAGAAGGGAACAACTGGACTGGGAGTCCAGGGAGATCTAAAGGGGGTGTAACTGAGCAGTCCAGTCAGCCTGGGGTCAGGAGAGAGAGGAAGGTGCCCAGGTGTGGGCTAGAAACTATGGCTGAGGTGGGTTTGAGGTCATAGATGGCCTACCTGTCCACCTTCCATTAATTTTCTTCCATAAAACTATGCTGGGACCCCTTGGAGAGGAGCGGGTTGAGCTTTCCTCCCCGCCCCGACCAGGGCTCCGGCAGCCAAAGACCTCC
>JAOXYA010016997.1:0-13687 GCA_028565675.1 Sorex palustris | reverse complement strand
GAATCACTGGACGTAGTCCTCCAAACAAAGCAAAGTATCCAGATGCCAGCTTTGACCCCAGCACCCGATATGCTCCCGAGTCACTTCACAGGGCCTGGGGAAAGAGTGAGTGAGTGAATAATGAAAAAGTACTTTTTTTTGGGTTTTGTTTTTGGCCATGACTGGTGGTACTCAGGGCTTAGTCTTGGCTCTGCATTCAGAAATGACTCTTGGCAAATCAGGTACCAGAATAAAACCCAGATCAGCCATAAGCAAGGCCAGCACCCTACCGGCTATACTATTGCCTGCACCTGTGAAATAGTTCTTAGTAGCACTCCTATTAGGACCATGAAATGTTAGCTTCTGTCATTACTTGATAGCATTCTGAATTATACAGCTAAATTGCTTCAATCAAAGCTTTCTGTTTCTGGGAATTTTCTTTGTTAATGTCCTAGACCTAACCAACTTCCTATTTTTTAAATAGGAAGTTGGAAAATATTAAATTTCCCCCTTTTAGACACTCTATCAAAAACTCTGGAATCAGGGAAAGAGTTATATTATAATGCACAGTTTTTTTCTGGCTAAATGTTTAAAACAAAGGGACACAAGAGATGTTGGCGTTCCTGCTGTTTAATTTCATGTGTTTATGATGGTCCATAGTTAGTGTGTGTGGCCTTGAGGATAAGGAGCTATCTTTTCACTTTATTTTATGAATAACTTGCACTCTGTGAAGGTTGGTAGATTTGTTGAAAGGTTCCATTGGTATTGGGAAAAGTTTGTTTTTGGTATTATGCTAAGGTGTCTGAAAGGAGGGAGGAATTCCATGTAGTTGAACTCTCTTCTGTTAACACTTATTTAATTATTCACAGTATTTATTAAATAGATATTGAGATTCCAACAGGCCCTGTGTTATGCTACAAGCTAGGATGTTTGGTAAACAAAATGGGCAGGGTTCCTGCTTTAGGAACTTAAATTTTAGTTTAATTTTGTATGAACAGTGAGGTTTATTTGAGAATAGAATCTTCAGACTTATGATTACAAGGTCTCCTTGAATTGTTTTTTTTTGTTCACACCCAACAGTGCTCAGGATTTACTCCTGGCTCTGTGCTTAGGGATTACTCCTAGTGGACTTGGTACCATATGAGATGCTGGAGTTAGCCCTCAGTTGGCAAATGCCCTATGTATTGTATTATTACTGTATTATCACTCTGGTCCAGGCATTTTGATTTTTTTAAATTATATTTTGAATTCATTTTATACTTTCCCCTTTGTCTCTGGTTTACCTTTTTGGCTGCAGATTGCTTTTCAGAAATAGTCAACCTAAAAGTGGTTTTTATTTTTTAGTGCATTTTTGACACTTAATAAAAAATTGCAAATTTCATCAAAAGGTGAGGCACTGTCAAAACTTTTTCTAGTAAATTTCAGTGGGATACTATAATGGTAGGCTATCGCCAGACATTCTTACTTAAAATACAAAGAATTTTTGTTCTATTTTTTTTCTCAGCACTTCCTGTAAAAATCAGGAATGCTATATAAACTTTACTTTCATAAGCCTGTGCTCTGTCAGAGGAAAGAGGTCCGAAGGGAAATATAATTTGTAGAAGGAAAAACACCATGGAGACTGGGGAAAAAAACACACACACACACAACAACACAAAAGCCAACAAGTATCAAGGAATGGGTCCCAGCATGCAAAACAGCTCTGACTAAAAACCGGAACACACCAGGGGTTAGCATAGCCCAAAATACATGTAAATGTATTTTGGTTTTGAGAAATGGCTCTTAGGAGATTTAATGACTGTGAAAAGCCCCCTTTTATTTCACATAAGAGAGGAACTTAAAATAGCTTGTATGGAGCACTGGGAAATCCCATCCCCTGGGGCTCTGCTCACTGGAGATCAGTTAACAATTGAAAAGAACCTGCCCTGAGCTAGATATAACGCTCTGGAAGGAGCCACAGGAAGGAGACACATCTTCTCTCCTAGAGAGGCTTCCGGTTCATTGTGGAAGCACATCTCAAGCACGGAAGAGCCACTCTGTAATGAGATGTGTGATGCAGGGATGTCTGAATTCCCGTAGGCATGCTTTGATGGTAGTATGAGATCGGGGGCACGAATTAGGGTGCTAGTTACACAGTATAATAATGGGTATAATATGAATGAATAGTCAACCTTTAAGAAGGACTAAAGAGATCTGTGAAATAATACACAGAGTGTTGAGACTCTCAGCTATGAGCATTTAAGGCAATAGTCACATCCCAGGTTTGCAGACTCCACTCCCCTCTTCCCATCTCTCCTCACACCCCCTGCAAAGGGCAGCAGCCAAACCATCAAACAATGACAATGCAGTCATTTATCTGCAAATATGTCCATAGGGACTCTGCCAACTGAATTCCCGGAATAGCATCTTCCCCCTACATGACTTCCTGGTAATTGGCCAACAATGGCAGTTTCCTCACTCAAGAGTTCTAGCTGGAGAGATTTCGTGGGTTGCCAAATAGTCAAAACCATCTTTCGGAGGGAAGTTGCACTTTGGCTTTCTTCATTCGGTGACCTGTATCAGGTTCACAGCATTCCCACGGGTTATTTCAGGATAGCTATGAAAATACTCGGGATTGTATTAACCCTTTCTCGGATGGTGTTCATCACACAAGCCACAGAAAGAGATTCATGCTCATTCCCTTCACACAAGCTCAGTTTTCTCGGTGGATAAGTTAATGGCTCTCCAGGCTTAGGAAATCAAGTAAGTCATGTGAATTGATGGGATAGACCATAGACTGATGGTGGCAATTTTCCTTTCAGAAAAGTGTCTTAGTGGCACATAATCGTTCCTGAAAATTGGAAACTGTAGCTCTTGATTCTGTAATAATGTATGGGTTCTGAGAAATACTCAAAACAAGGAGAAAAGATTAGATTTCTGAATAAGCCTCTTTCACAACATTTAAACTGCTTAAGAATTTGGGGATTTTTGTTATTATTTTTTTTATCTAAAAAGCATATAACCTTGTTGGAAATAAAACTACCATTTATAGAGGATAAAACTTCAAGCTTATGATTTTTTAAAAAATACCTTATTCAGGGGGCTGGAGCGATAGCACAGTGGGTAGGGTGTTTGCCTGGTATGAGGCCGATCCAGGTTCGATTCCCAGTATCCCATATGGTCCCCCGAGCACCACTAGGAGTGATCTCAGAATGCATGAGCCAGGAGTAACCCTGTGCATCACCGGGTGTGACCCAAAAAAACAATATAAATAAGTAAATAAATAAAAAATACCTCATTCAGGGGGTGGGGAGATGGTACAAAAGTTGTGGTACATACCTTGCTTTTACTTGATTTAGTTTTGATTTCTACCCTGACCCCTAGGACCACCAGTCCCTAGGACATCCCTGGTGCTCCTTACTCAGAAGCTAGCATTGACTTCTCAGCCTGGTTGGTCAAAAATCAATAGGAAAGGGATGGGTATTGAAACATTGTATTACTGAAACTCAACCGTGAACAACTTTGTGTATTTCATGGTGCTTCAATAATTTTTTTAATCACCAGACGTGGCCCCCAGATTTCATGGGTTTGGGAACTCCTGTCCTCAGTATCTTATTCTGGTGTATCTAACTTTTTTGTTTTGGGTGCATGGAGACTACTCCTGGTTAAGTACTTGGGAATCATACGATGTGCTCCTGTGAAGCATATTCTCTAGTTCTTTGTGCTATCTCCCTAGTCTCCCGTTGTTTTTAATTTAGAAAAAAAAATTTGGATTTTTTTCTTTTCCTAATTCTCGTAGCACTGTAGCACCATCCTCCTGTTGTTCATCAATTTGCTCTAGCGGGCACCAGTAACGTCTCACAACAAATTGTGAGACTTGTTGTTACTGTTTTTGGCTTATCGAATACATCACGGGGAGCTTGCCAGGTTTTGCCGTGTGGGCAAGATACTCTCGGTAGCTTGCCGGGCTCTCCGAGAGGGGCAGAGGAATCAAACCTGGGTCAGCAGCATGCAAGGCAAATGTGCTACCCACTGGCTTAGCCCAGTGGGTAGGGCATTTGCCTTGCATGCAATTGACCCTGATTCAATTCCTCCATTCCTCTCAGAGAGCACCGCAAGCTACCGAGAGTATCCCGCCCTCACGGCAGAGCCTGGCAAGCTCCCCGTGGCATATTCAATATGCCAAAAACAGTAACAACAAGTCTCACAATGAAGACGTTACTGGTGCCCACTCAAGCAAACCAATGAACGATGGGAGGACAGTGCTACAGTACTACTATCGTGCTGCTTGTTCTTGAAATCCAAGTTTAAAAGAGAAAGGGTTTTTCCAAGTTCTTTGGTATCCTTTAAAGTGTTCAAAATGAACAACCTAAATTGGAGGGCTTTTCACATTGGATAAGAATTTTTAAATTTACTTTTTCCAACTTAAAAAAAATGGGGTTAACAGAGTTCAGCAGAACAGCATTTAACGTTGCATGTGTGAGGTCCTGGGTTCAAGCCCTAGCCCTGTGAAATAACTAAATAAAAATAATGTAAGTTTTCACCTTAAGAGAATTGATCTTAAAAACCATACACGTCAGCAAGTGAATATTGACAGTTGATAAATCATTAAGAAAAAAACACCTAAGCACTTTTTCTAGAAGTCGAATACACTGTCCTAAATAACTGACACAGTCAGAAAGTTTCCAAGGCATCATTAAAACAAGATAGAATTTAAAGTCCAATGTGTTCCAAAACACCACGGACTCTCAAAGTTACTCTACTCTTCAGCCGAAAATTAAAGATTCTGCATGAACAATCCAAGGATCATAACATGGCAGTGCTCTGCCATCTGGTGGCCAAAGCTGAAATTACCCCCAATTCTAAGACAAAAGACAAACTCAAGAGTCCTGTAAATTTTGGACAACTCTCAGTCAAAAGGATCTTAAATCTACTGCCAAAGAGCAGTCCAGGTTGAAATCATTGAGGAATCTCTAAATCAGATGCAAACCTCAGCAATTCCCCTGTGGTCAGAGTATACTGCCCATTGATTCGCTCCACACACATCTCTGTCAGTGGTCAAGCAGAAGTTTCAGGACAGGCACTTTGTGACACATAACAAAAGTTGGGTTTTTGTGGGATTGTTATTGATTATATGGGGCGGTATCTTTTTTTTGTTTTGGGGTTGTTTTTTCTTTTCTTTTTGGGTCACACCCAGCGATGCTCAGGGGCTACTCCTGGCTTTTGCACTCAGGAATCACTCTTGGCAATGCTAGGGACCATAGGGAATGCTAGGAATTGAAGCCAGGTGGGCCGCATGCAAGGCAAATGCCCTACCCGCTGTGCTATTGCTCCAGCCCCCAGTATTTTTGTTTTTGCTGTTGCTGCTGTTGTTGTTGTATTTTTACAATGTGTGGGAGTCCACTGCAGGAGATCACTTCATATCTTGGTGTCACATTCAATGAGTGCATGCTCCTTGGCTTCTTATACACGACTGGGGTGCATGTTATAGATCTCAGCATGGTGCCAGCCTAAGTTTATGTACACGAGGAAAAACTACAGGTGTTCACTTAATCACAGGACTTGTTTTCTTGGTCTAGAACACAACCCACAGATCTTCAAGGTGTGCCTGAGGCTCATTGGATAATAAATTACAACAGGGAAAAGGGATATGGGACCCTCTGAAGCCACTGTGATGGATCTAGAGAGTTATGATCTGCTTGCCAATTCCCTGGAGTCTGCTGGATGAAAGTCCAGTTCCAGGGAAAACTGAAAAACCGGACACAGGCGCCAGAGAGCTATTCTAGGGGGTGGGGCTCTTGCCTTACATGTGGTTAACCTGGGTTCGATCCCCAGAAACTCATCTGGTTCCCTAAGCCCCACCAGGAGTGATCTCTAAGCTTGGAATCCAGCAGTAAGCCCTGAGCACTGCCAGGTGTGGCCCATAAAGCAACAGGGGTGGGGGGAGGGGGGAAGGGGGTGAAGAAAGGTCACATAAGCCTGGAAAAATGGACACTGCCCCTCTTACTAAGCCCCCACGTCCCCCACTTCCCTTTCCCTAGCATCTCAAGGGTTTTTTTCAGAGAGTGAGTATGATTCTCAGCCACCCAGGCAGACAGCTTAAGGAGCCGGGCCCTGCAATGCTACGGGTACCCAAGTCACTGGCAATGCACAGGGGCCTCCAGAGCTAGAGCTGGCGATGTTCGGGGGACCCTGTGATCAAACCTGGCTGGTGCTAACCACTGTCCTTTCCTCAGGCCTCTTTCTCTCAGACACTTTGATTGTCTCCCTCCTTGGAAATTCCCAATGCAAAAGTCACCACCTCAGACAGGGTTGGACTCCACTCAACTCAAAACTCCTAAGGTTCTTTGACCTGTGAATTAGTATTTTTTGTTTTTGTTTTATTAGTTAGAATGTTGTCCTTGGGTCTCTTTCTTTAACGCTGCAGATTTTAGGTGCTACCCAGAGAATGTGAGAAAATGAGTCTGAAGGCAATGCCAGCCCTGCTGCTAAGTGAGCAACAGTCGGGAAAGTCACCTACCCTTGATAGCCTTTGTCCTCAGCTGTAAGCGAAGAGAGAAAATATTTTCCTTCGGCCATCAGTGCATACTGCCATGAGTTCCTCGTGGTGTCCAGAAGGGATCTGACCGTGATGGGACACTTCGGCACCTGGAGTGTTTTCAGACAAAGGCTATCTGGACTATGCAATTTCACAAGAAACTTTTGTTATGCCCTTAACTATCTAGAGGAATTTAATTAGAGGGGCTGGTCATCATGAAGATATTCCCAGAAATAACTTTTTATGTCCCATCTTGGGCTGGAGCTATAGCACAGTGGTAGGGTGTTTGCCTTGTGCACGGCCGGCCTGGCCAAGCCGGGTTTGATTCCTCCGTCCCTCTCAGAGAGCCCGGCAAGCTACCGAGAGTATCTTGCCTGCACAGGAAAGCCTGACAAACTACCCATGATGTATTCAATATGCCAAACACAGTAACAATAAGTCTCACAATGGAGACATTACTGGGCCTGCTCGAGCAAATTGATGAATAACGAGAGGACAGTGCAGTGCTACAGTGCTATCTTGAGGGCAGGGCAAACATGTAATTACCAAGCATTTGCTCTTATCCTCCTGTGAATTAACTTTCTCCCCTTTGAAGCCCCATCTCTTGTTTCCATTTGTCTACTCTGTGGATTTGTACTTCATTTTACCCTTAAGACTTTGGGGCCTCATGTCTACAAAGGCTCTCTCTATGTGTGGATTAAATATGGCTTTTTCTTCAGGGCCAGAGAGATAGTACAGTGGGTAGAGTACTTGTTTTGCATATGGCCAACCTGAGTTCAGTCTTCTTGAGCACCTCCTGGAGTGTTCCCTGACTACAGAGCCAGGAGTAAAAGCTGAGCATTGCCAGGTATAACCCAATAGCCAAAACAAACAAACAAACAAAAAACAATAAATGTGGTTAATCTCCTATTATTCTCTCTTATGTCAATATATCATAGTATATTTTATCATAGCCAAAGAATCTTGAATGGTCTGGAGAATTAGTACAGGGGTTAGGTGATTGTTTTGTTCACAGTCAACCCCAATTCAATCTCCAGCATCACATATAATCCCTCCAGAGTCATGAGTAAAACAAAAGCATTGCTGGGTTTCGAAACCACCCCCTTCCCCAAAAAATAAGCAAGACAAAAGAACCTTAAGGAAAGAGGAAGAATCTTGCTCCCCAACACAATCAACTTTCAGCAATCTATGTTGTAGGTTAGCTGAGACAATTCATCCTACATTCCTGACATTAATCATTTGACAACACACTTATTCCCTTCCCTCACCACTGTGAGGGAATAATAAAAGATATTAATATATAAGCGGGTAAAAAAATAGGAAAGGGGCCCAACATAGTTCCCAATTTCAAGAATTGCAGCGTGTATGAGGAAGAGGCAACTGACTTAACAGAATGGAGGAAGCTAGAATGTGTATGGCTGTACATTTCCAAAGACCACTGTGACATGTCCTTAGTGGTCCTGCAGTGTTACTGAGCCACGCTTCCTTTCCTCAAGAAGTCTCAGATGATTCCCTTTTCTTAAATTCTGACCTGGCCTTAATGATTTTTCTGTTAGCAATGTAAGTCCTCATTTCTGCCTTCCCCTCAGGAAAGCTGGTCTCAGAATATTCTTGGACCCCAACAACCATGCTGTGAGAAATCACAGATAAAGCATTATTGGAGACACTCAGTTCTGAGAACCCAGCTGAGCCTTGCCTTTGAGTCACCCCAGGTGACTCAGTTACCAGTTGCAGGCTAGAGAGTAGAGAACCTTAGACAGGGGCTGAGGAATAGAACAAGCAACAGGGCACTTGTCTTGCATGTCCTGGATCAACTCCCTTTAGCACCACATATCGTTCTTTGAGGATTCTAGTCAGTCCTGAGCACAGAGGCAGAAATAACCTCTGAGCTCCACCAGATGTGAGGAAGGAAGGAAGGAAGGAAGGAAGGAAGGAAGGAAGGAAGGAAGGAAGGAAGGAAGGAAGACAGGGGTCTAATATCCAAGATATATAAAGCACTGATAGAACTCTACAAGAAAAAGAAGTCCAACCCTATCAAAAAAATGGGGAGAAGAGATGAACTGGAACTTCCTCAAAGAAAAAATATGAATGGCCAGAAAGTCTATTAAAGAAAATACTCTATATCACTAATCATTTGGGGAAATACAAATCAAAACAACAATGAGATACCACCTCATACCACAGAGACTAATCATTTAAAAAAAAAAAACATTGTTTGCAAGGATGTGAGGTAAAAGGGGCCCTCATTCATTCATTAACTGCAGGTGGGAATGTCGACTGGTCTAGCATTACTGTAAGACAATATGGACATTCCTCAAAAGATGAGGAATTGAGCTTCTATATTACCCAGAAATTCCAAAGAAATTTCATAAGGGGATATCAACTGCCAATGGCAATAGAAATGGAGTTCAGGAGAAGTGGTCTTCAGTAGGAAGCTTGGCACTGGGGCAGAGGTGAGGGGGATAATTTAGGAAAGGGAACACTAGGACAACTGGGAGTATGGAAAAGCATCTGCCACAGAGGCAGGCTGAGGGGCAGGAGAGAAACTGGGGGCATTGGTGGAGGGTAATGGACACTGCTGAAGGGACTGGTGTTGGAGCAATGTATACCTGAAACTCAATCCTCAACCATAAATGTCTTAATAATTCACAGTGATTCAATAAGAGAGAAAGAAAGAAAGAAAGAATGAAAGAAAGAAAGAAAGAAAGAAAGAAAGAAAGAAAGAAAGAAAGAAAGAAAGAAAGAGCAAGCTTACACAAAGAAAGAAATCTACTGTGGCTGGTTTATCTAAAAACACACCTTCAGCCTTCTTCCCTTGATTTAGAGTCATCAGTCAATTTTATGTTTACTATTCCCCCTTCCTATAATATATTCTTCATAAGGTCAGGGACTTCTTCTTTTTTACCACTCTATCCCCAATACCCGGAACAATACCTGGCACCAAAAGGCACATTATAAATACTGGGCGAATAAATCTTATCAATGATTGCATTTTCGTTGGTTTCCATGACCTGCAATCAATCACAGTCCAGAAAGTTTGAAAGATATAGACCATAGTCCAATAATTTTTATTACAGTCTGTTGTTACAACAGTTTTATTTTATCATGTTACTGTTGTTAATCTCTTACTGTGTTACTAATTTAGAAATTAGGCTTTATCACAAGTATACATGTATATGTGTGTGTGAGTGGAGGGGAAGTTGTACTATCTGAAGACTCAGGCTTTCACCTGGGGGATCTTGGAACATTATATCCCCTGAAATAAGAGGAGACAACACAAATAATAAAACAATCAGGAAAAAAAGACAGGTGGAAATGCAATCAATACTAAGAAAGAGAATAAAATTTCAACACACAAATAATATCCTCAGAGAGAAGTATAGCATCCACATAACAAGAATCAAAAGCTATTGGGGGAAGAAGGCAGATAAAAAATAAACAAGGAATAAGAATGGGATTTTGCAAAGCCAAAATACGGGAACAAAAAAATCTCAATAGAAAAATTATTAGACAACAAGGGCAAAACTTTCCAGAAAGCTGAACCAAGAGAAAATGAGACGGACAGGGAGATGGGGGACTTAGGAAGTCTCACCCCCTAATACAAGTTCCAAAAATTATGATCAGAGGAGGAAACCAGAAACAGCTAAGCAGTTAAGAAGACTTGTAGGAGGGCCAAGAACACCCACCCCACAAAGGAGGACCCCACTAAGAGAAGACTGCAGGACCAGCAGACTGTGAAACCTGGTTGAACATTCAGAAACACTATTATAAATGACTTTTGTTGGAAATACTTGTGAAATATCACTTGATCACTTGACATCTCGTTATTCATTGATTTGCTCGAGTGGGCGCCAATAACATCTCCATTCATCCCTAGTGTAGCCCAATGGCGTCTTCTTGCTCCAGGAACACAAAGAGCCTCAAACCGATTGTTCAGGGTCTTGACGAAGAAGTCTTACCATCTTGTAGGTGGCCAGTCACGCGATCTTTTGACATCCTGTGGAGGTAACAGCTCTAGTCCAGCGCTCATCTCCAAATCACATTACACGTCCAGCCCATCTGATTTTTACCACCTTGGCAAACAAGACGGCATCCCTGATTCTCAATCGTCGACGGACATTGGAACTCCAGAGTCTTTCTCTCACTTGAGTGAAGCATGATACTCCAAGCATAGCTCTTTCGATTCCTCTTTGGGAGACCTGAATAGCGTTCTTGTCCTGTTTGCATAGGGCCCAGGTCTCTGAGGCGTATGTTAGTGCAGGAAGAACGGTGAAGTCAAAAAGATGTGCCGGAGCCAGCGGTTCTTTCTCCTCTTAACAATTTCTTGTTAAGAGAAGAGATTAGAATGACATAAACATGGATAGAGTGAAAACAACTGGCAAAGGGAAGCATTTGAAGGAGATGGGACATATTTACTTCTGAAGGAAAAGAATCATTGTCGGTTGTATTGTCGGGATAGCAAGTATGTGATTTCAGAGTCTTAATATCTTTGACAACATTGATTTTCATAATAACTTCAAGATTCCCTAGAACTAGAGCCCAAGATGGAAATTCTTCTGCAAGTGATTGATTGCAGAAGGATCTGGAGAAGACCAGCGAAAATATGAGGACCTCTTCCAGGATGGGTCCTAGTAAGGCACTACCCTCAACCTGCTTCCCAGGGTGACAGGACCACGAACTCCACCATGAGAATCCCTGAGACATTAAGTGTTCAGAATGTCTCATTTATTCTTTCAAAGATAGTCTGCATGCATCTCTCTCTCTCACACACTCTCTCTCTCCCTCCCCACCCCCAAACTAGTGCATAGTCTACACCTCATTCTCTTCTCTGAATAAAGAAACTGGAGGGACAGAAACAATCTGTCCTGTTCTTTTCATGAATTTTATTTCATAAACATTATAGTTATATCATACTAAAAATGTATGGAATTCGATGTCACATTTGACGTGTGAATTTTTCAAACCCGAACTTTCACATAGGAAGGATGACAGGAGCAGAGTAGCTGCTGTGCAGGTGGCAAGGACAGCAGGTCTGCTCTCATATGGCCTCGGGCTCACTGGGGCCACTGCAACTCCAAGGCAGCTGCACTCACCCCATGAGCTGCGCAACCCCTCTTGACTTATTCCAGACTGCCTCCAGAAAACATATCTTCCCCCAGCTCAGGATCGATTATCTTCGACGATGATCCATCTTCTCGGACAGGAGTCAAGTTGCACAAATCTGCAGGGAAATACATACTTCCCATTCTCTGGATTCTCTGTCACTTCCAGATGCACTGTGTCTCTGTTTCCCATCCTGTTTCCCTGGCTCCAAGCCCTGGATGTAGAACTTAACACACCTGTGTTTGAGTCCATGCTTCATGTACTCCACAAAACTGACATGCTGTTTGTGCCCATACCTTGTCATCTTACTGTAGCCTCTCTGGGGCTCCCTGAACATGCTGACCATCTCAGGGTGTAATCTGCATCTGTCTAAGTTTCTTAAAATATTCCTTCAAACTTTCGGGCTTAGATTCCCTGCTGTTGCAAATGTTCGGGGTCCTATGTCCTGACTAACCGCAGGGCTTCTATTCAAGTGTAGAGCTTAATATATTTTTGAGTATTCAAATTTCACCATTTCCTTTCCTGTATATCTTATTAGGACTGAATGTAGAAAAAAAAAGTTCCTTGAAAATAACATAAAACAGCCTGGAGAGCTTCTCCACCATTTATAGTGACCAAGGATATGCATGGGTCACCTTGGTTTTAATCATGTAATTTTCCTTATGCGGCTGATCTTGGAGGAGATAAAGGTAAGTAACAATAATGAACATATGGGGTCTCGTGTCCCATGAGTCTGCTTGGAAGAGCAATCACAGTACCTGAAAATAGCACATTTGGAAAAAGAACCATATTTCCCCTGTGGAGTCCAATCAGTGAAGGATAGTAAATCAATTCATTATGGCTGGAGGATGTTGGCAGAGATTCTTGTTACTTCATTTCAACATGGCAGAAGTCCCAAGCCTATTTCATCATACGTTTCCAAAGACTCCATCATGACTACATCCCAAACGCTCACAACTATGGTGCAAGCTTCGTTGATTTAATGTAAACCTAATAAAATCCTGGGGCTTTAAAAGAACCCATGTGGCACAAGATTTGGACTCAATGATAACTGCGATCGCACCTTTTTTTCTATATCGTCTTTTTGGGCGATTTCATTATCTTAGCTAGATCATGGCTTAAGGAGCCAAAGGTCTGAAACTGTTTCTGCTTTGTTGTGTTGCAAAGTGAGCAGCTGACATTCTTACAAGATGAAGAGTCACTTTAAAAGATACAGACGGGATCTTGGCTTCGGAATGCTGGCTTCTCGGAAACCTGTTGGGATAGGAATGCTGGTGTTTCCCCAAGTGGCACCTCTCAGAGTTCCTTTTCTCATCCTTTCCAAAGGACAGATGCTCCAATGACAAGATGCCACCAATAGACTCTTGGCCCCAAACTTAAGGGAGCTCTATTTGATTGTTTGTTTCTATATCAAATCATGTGAGTAGAGCTAAGGTGTCTTTTAATTTTTCCTCAGATGAGCATATTTTACCGAAAGACAATGATTACCTATAGTTAGACTTAAAGGTAATAGACAAGTTATTCTTTTAAGTTGTTCAAATAAGATGTTACTGGGCCCGCTTTAGCAAATCAATGAACAATGGGAGGACAGTGACAGTGAAGTGACAAAATAATTTATTACATTCAATATTCCAATACCAATCCCAGAACCATTATACCTTACCACCACCATTATTTTGAATTTTCTCCACCACCCAAGTCTGCTTCAATAAAAGGTAAAGGCCCTCCCGTTGATCATCGATTTGCTCGAGCGGGCCCAGTAACATCTCCATTGGAGATTTAATTCTTCAGTAAAATGTTTTTGTTGAAAGAAATTTAGAGAAATGTGAGGGGGTGAGAAAGAGATCTCGGGGGGGGGGGCTGAATGAAACAAGGCAGACAGGGTCACCTGGGGGCAAAGGCAGGGGTGCCTGGCCAGATCTTGACTCCCCCGCCTTTGACTAAGCTGCAGTTCTCCCAAGCTGCCACAGGAGGGCGTGCTTGTCGCCGGCGGGGGTGATCTAGCCAGACCTTGATTATCCAGTGCTTGTCTGTGCTGCAGTTCTGCCGAACTGCCACGGGAGGGCGCCCTTCTCGCTGGCGGGGGTG